>JALIZH010020862.1:0-100556 GCA_030522465.1 Rhipicephalus appendiculatus | reverse complement strand
TATAATCTGATTTGACCGACGCTTACTGTGTCCTACATGCGTGTCTAGAAAGCACCGAAAAGCATAGATGGACACCGTAGGACTAAGAGTTCCCTATACAAATGAAATCGCGAAAAAAAGTCTCAAAGCATTCACACCACTTTTGCCCCTGTCGACATAACAAAAGTCATGAACACACAGCAATACCAAGCGTGAGTACGAAACAAGTGTTAGACAAACATACATATACGAGCTACATGTTATTCGAAGGAGTATAGGTTGTGCTCAACCATCAACATTTTGTATTTTAGAGTGATTGGTCGACGGTCTAGAAACATTGTCTCAGTTTTTAATTCTTGCGTCGTAGTACCGCTCTGTGCGAGAAAAATTAACTGATTGATACAATCACTTACGCCCTCAAAACGCGGCTTGCTTTGTAGAAAGTGCTGGCTTCAAATATGACCATGCACGAATAAAATTATGAGTGATGTTAACTTAGGGCGCATAGTCTCAGATAATCACTTTCCTGAGGTCCACGTTTCTCTGACAGCCCGCTGTAATCAACTTTCGAAAAATATCTCGAAAGAACTTCAAGTTGAATCTAGTGTTCTCATCGTACTACGATGCTGCAACGACCTTTTATTTTTATGTTAAGGTTCCTTACTTTTGAACAGCGCTTGAGCTTTCACGCATTACTATGGCGGAACTCCATGGTGTTGTTCGCAGTACGTAACATTTCCGACGCCACATCAAAGCAAGTTTTCTTAGCGTGAGTATTCTAAAGAATCCCCGCCAGTGATGCCGGGAAACCCACTTCTCGGAAAACTCGCGCGAGGCTGCGCGTTCACCTCATTTCGCAGCATCATTTCCCATCTTCATTCGATTGCCCGCCTTCTTCGTAAACTCTTCTCTTTAGCCACGCCGCAGGCTGCCTCGCTCCTGAAGCGTCCCCACAGCGCGCACCTGATCGGGCAAAATAATGCGCTGCTCCTTTCCGAGAAAAAAGGATGGTGCATGTACTACTACCACGAATAACGCCGCAGCAGCGCTAGCTCCAGACGCGGCATCGTAAACGCGATCTTCATAGAAGCAGCTCGCGTGCTTCGAGCTAATTCCCGGACACCGTCGGTTTCGTTGATAATGCTCGCTGCGCGGAAAACAAGCGAAACGGAAATATGCCTACGGGAGAGAACCGGCCCGCGAGGATACGCGGCACGCGCGAAGATGCGGGCGAAATATAACTCGACTGGGCGGACGATCGAAGAAAAACTTGTTTTGGACTCTCCCGCTTCCTTCCAGCAAAACAGAGCTCCCGCTCCTTCTCCACCCTTTCCTTTTTTCCCGAACCTGTGGGCATAGCTTAACCCATTCTTTTCCCCTTTCCTGCTGGGAGCGTAGGGAGACAAACCGACAGCCACTTCCACTTTTCGGGGAGGAGTGGACTCATTTGGATGCAAATATTTTGGTTGCCTAGCGGGGGGCTGCCCTTCCACTTCGCGAGCGTAGCCACCTTGCGTCGCTGCCGTCATTTTATCCTCGGAATCGAGCCATCTATCGCATCGGAGGGTACCCACCCTTTTGCCCCTTTCCGGTTTGTAGCGGTCTGAGCCCGGGGTGCTTGGGGAACCGCGCCAGTAAAAAGGCATCTGTTTTAGCTGGAACCCCTCTGCCCCCCTGCGGAGCTGCGCGAAAATTTTCTCCCGCTCGCAAAACTGGCCATAAATTTCTGCGTTCTCGCCGCCTGCGGCGACGGTAGGGGCAACGCCTGTTATATCCTGTGTTCTTGTTGCGCCCAGGGGCACGCGTGTGCGCTGCGTGTGGTGGTGGGAGAACCTCGAGCCGCTCGATGCCCGAGAGGGGGGATGCACGCGCGAGTAAGCACCTAGAGTTGGTGCGGAGTCTGCGGCGCATCGCCGTTTGTGCAAATGATGGACTGCTTTTTTTTTTCAGTTGCACGCTTGATTGGTGTGAGCGTGCGAGAGTGTAATATGCTAAAACCCCAGCCGCATCTTTTCCTGCGCGCAGGCTTTTGTAACTCAGCCCTGCTTGTATCCAAGTAATCTAAGTAACGCCGCGAAATGAATGGGACGTTATGAAGTGGCTAGCCTTTTGGAGCCTTCGTCATCAATAAAGGAGCAATTACAAGAAAAATTTATCTTGCGATAATTTGCCGTGGCACCAGGTTAATTGAATAGTTGCGTCACTGGACGCATCTTAACAACCTTCTAAACGTTATATTGCTGTTTTTTAGGAAATAGTCGTAGTTAAATAACTTTTTTTACTTCGTCATTGAGTTCACTGCGTGATGGTGTATTGCATTAATACCAGTCCGCCGTGTTGGAGCAGTGGATATGTTGCTCAGCTGCTGACCCAAAGGTCGCGGGTTCGATCCCGGCCGCAGCGGTCGCATTTCGATGGAGGCGAAATGCTAGAGGCCCGTGTGCTGTGCGATGTCAGTGCACCTTAAAGAACACCAGATGGTAAAAATTTCGGAGCCCTCCACTATGGCGTCTCTCGTAATCATCGTTGTTTTGGGCCGTAAGAACCCATATATTATTATTATTATTATTATTATTATTATTATTATTAGTAGTAGTAGTAGTAGTAGTAGTAGTAGTAGTAGTAGTATTGCATTAGTACCACTTCCATAGTTCACCATGTTGACATCTAGCTTGAATATTGTGCAGCTTATTGTGTTTGCTATGATAATCTCATGAGTGTACGAGTAGCGCTTACAGTAGATGCTCGCAATGCTGCGTACTTATCCAGAATTTTTTCGGTGGTAAAAATATGCTAACGACTACGCGCGTCGAGTTCGTAATTCAATGCTTAAGAAAACAAGAACCTAGCTAGCAGCCAAACTGTCTCTACTGTTCACTTGTTCTTTAGTTCTGCGGCTAAAGTCTTAATCGTCGCTTTATTTTCCTGCTTTTGATGTTCTTATTGCCCTGATATTGCAAATCAAAAGAATTGATCGTGTACATTTTCTTCGTTCACTGTTCATGAATTACCAGTGTTCTCAGAAATACACAGCTGCTTGTATTTAGCGATTCATTGTACCTTGAGACGTTAGAGGTCGTTGTACAATACCAAGCTGGTGCCATGATCCATACTTGTGTTTTAGAATGGTAAACTTTTTGATGCTAAGCTTCGCCGTTGTGAAGTAATCTCGTACTGTAAAACACAACTCTGCTTGGCTAGAAAGCATACCAACGAAATCATGTGCGCAGGCGTTTGTGATGCTACGAAGCATCACAAAAAGAGCGTACAAGGATTCAATAACGAAGACTATAGTCTGTGTTCATTTATAAACCATTTTAAAAGTAATCATTCATTGATCTCTAGTAATGGAGTTCATTGCCTCGTGAATCGATTCCCCGCAAAATTTTGTGAATACATCAAGAACGAGCAGAGTTGCAGCAATTTGTCGCACGCTTTATATTTACGCACGAGCGCATGCGCCTTTTCATTTAAAACTGAAAGCGCCGCGACGTCTCATAGGTGCGGCATCGATCATTCGCACAGTTGTGTCTGAGATGACATTGGGGACAGGAGCCCTCGTTGCTCCCCGGTTTAAGGTTGTTCGTTGCTCCCCGGTTTAAGGAGCCCTCGTTGCTCCCCACAAGTTTCTTTCAACTCATTACATCATGCGTGTTTATTTGTTGTTGTTTTTTTCTCGTAGCATTGGTGTGCCTCGGCAAAACCTGATACAAGACACCGACCGTTCTACGACGCCTCCGAAACACTGGCCATAACTGCGGGCACCTTTTAAATAAATGTTTTGCTAGTGTGAGGAAAAGTATAGCAAGGCATAATAAGAGTGGAAGACATAAAACACATGGCACAGGCATAATATTATGTGTAGTTTTACGTGCCAAAATCACGACATGATCATCAATCACGCTGTAGAGGAGGGCTCTGAAAATTTTGGCCGTGTGGTATTTGTTAAGAAACACTGACATCACACAGTACAAGGGCCATAAGCATTTCGTCTCTATCGAAATGCGACCGCCACGGCCAGGATCGAACCCGCGACCTTCTGGTCTCCAGCCGAGCATCGTAACCACTGTACCGCCGCGGCGGACCTCAACGGCAGGAAATGCATCGCAACATTACGTATACAGCGATGAGTTTAAATGTGTGCACTGTGGGCATCTTGATACTGCAGCGGACGGTGTCAGTGAGAGATTCGTTCTCTCGCTAGTGACAACCCGAATGTCGTCACGTATCACATGCAAGTTTAGCCTTGCAAACCACTAAATTTTAGTGCTTTTCCGCGCTGTGAATATTCTACTACACTCCGTATACAGCGTAGCAAGCCGGGTGCAACCTGGTTAACTTCCCTGCTTCCCCTTTTACTTCTCTCTCTCTCTCTCTCCTGTATGTTTGGTGTTGGGCAGAAATACCAGGAAACAAGCCTAAGGGGTGAAGAGAAATTGCTTTTTTGCGGCATGCGATAGTCTCCTCTTGACTAAACCCACTACAAAACGCAGCACATCTTTCGAGCGTAAGGATATTTCTTCTCTCGATCCCTTCATACCTCCGCATGCCCGTGCGTGCCTGCGGGCCTCCCCTCTTCGTTCTTGGCTCTTTCACGCGCTGTTGACGATTTTGGCTCGCCTGGACGCTTTCCTTTGCCCATCCTCATCCTCAACTCCTCTTCCTTTGGACGAGAGAGAAGCGGCAATTTTTTTCATTGGCTTTACAGTTTTACACGCTACTGTGATTCCGCTTTCTTTTTTTCTCTCTTCTCTCTCGCTATATTTTAGATTACAGGTTCACTTTTGTCAACTCTTACTTTTTTCCCCCCGGTACGAGACGAAAAAATAATATATTTTCCCTCGAGGAGACACTCAGACATTTTTTATCGGTTTAATCGAAGACTCCCCTTGCTCGTCAACGACCCCCCCCTCCCCCCCCCCCCCCCTCTCCACTTTATCTATTCCCCCCAGCTCTCCGTTCCATGTTATTCTCGGTAGCCTGTCATTTAAAAATATTAACTTTTTTTTTGTTTTCCTTTTTTTTCGCTTTCAGGCAGGATCGGGATCTAAGCTTTTAATCCTTTCTAAAAAGCGAGATGGATAAAAGAAAGTGAGAACATGAGCGGGCCACCCTCTTTCTTGTATCAGTATACGAGAAGAAAGTAAACGGTGGAGGTAGCGAAGCTTAATGGCGAATAATATACGAAATCCGAGCACAGTACTAACGCATAGCCTCTTATTGAAGGAGTACGAGTGGGGCTTGTGCCCACGCAAAACACCAGATAGGCTGGGATTGAATGCGTAATGCCCTCACTCGGTAATGCGTAGCTACATTTGTGTGTTTATATAAGAGAGCATTTTTGTATCCCTACGCTTTCAGCGTCCCACCGTTCTATTAATTTGACAACGGGCTCGAAGGCTCTTTTTATCAGTGGCGCGACTCGAGTATGGTCTATAAAAATGACACTCTTAAGCTCGATGAGCACTCTCCGGAGCGCAAAACGTAATGGCACTTTCGTATAGCTTTTTTTTTTTCGTAACTTGATTTTTCCTTATCTTGAAACGTAATATTTTGCTGATGTTTACTGTCTAAAGAGCTTATGTTAATAGCCAAGTACGTCGCTCTACGCATCCGACAGCAATCAGACTTAGCAAGTAATACTAAAGCCTACATGCAGATGCACTTTCAATTTCTTATTTGTGTGTAGCATGAATGCTTAATGGATACAAATAGAAAAAAAAATACACAAGAACAACGAGCACTTGTATTCTAGCACACTTCCTTGTGTTTTCTGGTTTCGGTGTCTTTGTCGAGTGCTCGCACTTTTCCAAAATACCATATGCAGCCCTCGGTTAGTTCAATTCGATAACCTGCCAATATCTATGAAGACTACTTGCACTCTAGTACGTTCCGCCGACAGTTTTGTTTCGCGATATTTAAAGCAGGCCAGGTACAACGGCTGTGACCCCTCACTTAGAAACACGTCGAAGTGACAGCGTCTAACCAGATATTGCCAGAGACGCGTTGGATCGGGCTATCATTATCGGCATCAGAGTCAGATCAAATCGGGTAGACCTATGTCGCGTGCTGACCTCGTGAAAAAAACACGTGCGTCTGTTCCTAGCTTTGCAGATTGTGAAAGGGGTTTTTGTATAAAAGAACGGATAAAATAGGCTTTCAATTGCGACTGTAACATGCTTAACTTGATGCAGTACGACAGCTGATGTCTCGTCTGCTGCTGTTTGTGAGTAAACCTGTTCACCAGGCTCTTCGATTTGACAGAAAGGGACTTCAGTACACCACCTAGCTTCTTAGAAGATATAGGGGTGTTGGCCTTGTCAATTTCAGCTCGTGCAGCGCAGGCGCGATGACGCTGAGCTACTACGTATGACACTGAACTATATACTCGTTGCCGTGCGTTCATACGAAGCGTTTTTATAACCTTGAGCTCAAAAGTTCAGGCCAGTAGTGAAGAGTTCCTCTTATTTCATGCTCACCTAAACACCTATTATTTTTTTTCTCCACCCGCAAGTGCCGCGCGAGTTAAGAAAACTTCTCATCCCGCTTCGAGGTGGTGAACGGTTTTTTTTAGGGGTGCCTAACCTAATGTTATCCCGCAGGGTAAATGAAGGAACAAGGAAGCATGTGCTCTCGGAAAGAGACAGGCGCGCTTGCTGTAACGAAGGTTCGCTTTCTATGCTACGCCGTGAATATTGATCACCGCCTATCTTCGCCGAAGCTTCAATTCGACGCCACTGTCTGTGCAAATGTAATGAGCCGTGCGAAAACAATTGGAGCCCGGCAATTGCCAAGCGCCATAAACTCCAGACGCCCCGGCGCAGACAGAATGAGGTCTTCTACCCAACAAATCTTGTTTTCAAGCAAAACGAAAGCGGGAAAAAGAAATTCGGTACAGGAAGTTAAAAGGAAAAGAGCCGCGGCAAAACTTGCCGGCGAACTTCTGGCCGTCGGGAATGACAGGCGCGTCCTCTTGTCCAATGAGGCAAAGCAGTCCTAACAAGAAGCTTCAAGGAGCTTCTCGATAAAACGAGCGACGCGCCGTGAACGGCAAGGCCTTCTTCGTCGCGGCTGCCAAAAACCGGCAGCAGAGAGCGTCGAGCGCAATCGTAAGATCTGTACACAGCGTCCTTCCCCGTACACAAGCGTTTGGAGAGCGGGCGGTAGGTGCTGCTTCTTCGGGGATCGAATAAGTCCATCGCGAAGATTGTGGCCTCAGAAAAAACCTCGAGCGTTTGTGCGGCGGCTATTCGAAGCACGTTCCTCTACTTGTGCGCTCCCTGCGTGCGGTAGCTTTCCTTTTCGCACTCTCTGTCGTCCTTCAGTTGCGTTGTATTTATCTTTACTTTTTATTTTTCGCGGCATTCTGAATCGGTGGGAACGAGGAGCCAACGAACGAGCGAATGATTCGCCGGACGTGTCTTCTTCCCGGGACGAAGAAGAGAACGGCTGGGGCCGCCTTTTCTTCGCCGCAGCGGAAACGCTACGTTGGCTTCCCTGCAGTTCCACCGTTGGCATGCCTATATAGGCGGTGGTGGCGGCGTTTCGGCCGAGGCAACGAAACGTGCGCGACGTGTTACATCCCGCGGTGGCGCCATTCTCGTTAGAGAAAACGCGTCACGTGAGTAGCTCGCTCGTGCGTGTGCGCTCGCGCGGTTGGAACCGTGGGTGCGAGCAGCGGGCCTCGGGGCGGGCGCCGGGCCTGTGCGTATCACCGTTTGCGAAATAACAGACACGCTTTCGTACGCGTTGGTCTTGCCGAGAAACAGAACGACGGCCTCGGGGTTCGGTTGGGAAGGAATAATGGGTGGCGCTCCCCCCTCTCCCCCCCCCCCTCTCTTGCGTTTTTTCGTGCATAATGTGAGCATATCTCGAAGGCTTTTAGAGCTAAGAATAATTTCTTAATATTCGCCACCATAAAGGCCACTGAATTTGACCGAGAGAACGCTGCGAACCGTAGCCAAAAAACCCATTTTTTACGCCGCAATAATTGCTACACATCACCAGTGGCGGGGGCGCCGTCCGTGAGAAAGCCCTATCACGTATATTTGAAGAAAGAAAGAAAGAAAGAAAGAAAGAAAGAAAGAAAGGAAGGAAGGAAGGAAGGAAGGAAGGAAGGAAGGAAGGAAGGAAGGAAGGAAGGAAGGAAGAAAGAAAGAAAGAAAGAAAGAAAGAAAGAAAGAAAGAAAGAAAGAAAGAAAGAAAGAAAGAAAGAAAGAAAGAAAGAAAGAAAGAAAGAAAGAAAGAAAGAAAGAAAGAAAGAAAGAAAGAAAGAAAGAAAGAAAGAAAGAAAGAAAGAAAGAAAGAAAGAAAGAAAGAAAGAAAGAAAGAAAGAAAGAAAGAAAGAAAGAAAGAAAGAAAGAAAGAAAGAAAGAAAGAAAGAAAGAAAGAAAGAAAGAAAGAAAGAAAGAAAGAAAGAAAGAAAGAAAGAAAGTAAGTTGGTGTCTGGTTGGCTATGCCATTATGAAGAATGTGCAAGGGGACCAGAAAGATGAGAAATTGAGGAGGGAAGGAAAGCATGAAATAAGTTGTGAATGCATTCACGCCTGTAGGGTTGAACCCCTATTCAGAGGCGTTCACACAAACCCGTCGTCCTCAAGAGGCACAAAAGTGTCTTCACTGCATTCTTGGTTGACGAGCTTTGAGACGGTGTTTTCTTATACCGTGTTGTAGCTGCATCTGCGCGGAGAGCGGCCGATCATCCAATCATCGGATCGCGTCAGATAGTGTTTGTCTTTCTAAGCCAAATAGAGGGAAGTGGCATAATAAACAGTAGATGTTTTGTTGTGTGCAACAGATCTGGCATGGCGCACTCTTGGTCACTCCAATTAACGTTGTGTATGCCTCAGATCATCATGGCAACCCCGAACCAAAACCGATAGAGAAGTGAAGTATCATGTCGATAAAGCCTCGATGAAGGTCGGAGTTACAGCTAAGGGTTCAGTTGGTGCAGTCTGGTATGTTTTACGCTTGGTGTGCTCCACTGCGTCAGTAAGACATTCACGGATAGGCTACAGGCACCAGTGGGGCAGTGACTGACAAGTTTTGCCGGTGAGCGCAAAGTGACAGTGCGATTCTAGTTCGCCGTCGCAGCATTTCAAGAGCGGTTGATAAAGCTACTTATAACTAGAAGCATATAAAGAAGTCCGGGTGTTTTCGATCTCTAGTGATGCTACACGTGACGTAGACTTTCTCATTCGTAACATCGGGGTGGAAGTGGCATGTCTGTATACGTTTAGCCGGCTGGATCATATATATTGCTCAACTGCGCCTTTTTTATCGTGCAGCTATTCACGGCAGAATCTTGAACACCTGCTGAAACGTTTCCTGAAGCACATAAGGCTCATGTGTTCTTTTTTTTTTTTTTTTTTTTTTTTTTTTTTTTTTTTTTTTTTTTTTTGAGGACGACTGCGAAGATCATTCAGCTAGAAAAGTTTGTTAGTGTTGTGAGTTAACGTATTATTACAGCGATCGCCATGAAATATTTATAGCCCACATTACTACCGATGACGCCAGCGTTCTGTACTATCACTTAGTATATGTCATCGTATAATTATTGACTCACTTACCAATATCGCATTAAATCCATTAGTTGTTTCAAATTATAGAATGCGTGGAATGAGCCATTTTACGCGCTGTTTTTTTATAGAGTTACTGCTTTAACACGTTTACAAAATATGCTTCGCTGGAGGAAGAGTTTGTTCTATCGCCTCATTTTTTTATCCTTCGAGTGTCGCACAAGAATGTGTTTGTGAAGAAACAGGTGACATAAAAGTTGTCAACATTTCGAATTCTATACCTTATATTTTAGTTTTAACCTTGTTCTTATATGAAACTCTAGGCACATAGTCAAAATTAACACCGGCGTTCTTCATTTTATCATGTATTCTAGTCCTGGTATTACTTTTTGGATAATAAATACTGAAGTATTTATGAATGTGGATGCGTAATTGTGGACTTGGATGTGAATGTAGATACGTTTACGAGGTGAATGCGTAATTTCTGTGCGTAGGCGAGACATTCTTTTAAGAAAATGCGACTGAAGGAAGGCCGGTGCATTCTGAACAACTTCTTTCACACAATAGAGGGCGTTAGCCTGATGCATTGACTCGTAAAATTATGATCACCCAAAATGTGTTGCATACCTACCCAACATATCCACGAAGTAGGGCTGAAACTGAATATCATCAACAGCAATAACAGCAACAACAAAAAGGAAGTCACACTTTCTGTTCCTACTCGTTTCACTAGAACCAAATCTGCAAGTAATGTTAAAGTAGATGAATAAAACTACTTGTTTAGCTGGTACTCCGTTCACTGATCATTAACATATGCCTCATTCTTATCCATTATTCAAGGGAAATAATAGAATCGCAGGTTATTCACTGCACGCATTTAACTGTGTGAGAAAAAATAGCCATTTGGTTGAAACTTAAGTAGTTGGCGAGTTACAACCACGTGCGGGGGTAAGTTATAGTTCTGAGAGAGGCACTCGAGCGGTGCATAATTCCCAACCATTCGATCGAACGCGAGAAAGGAAAGAAAATAAGCCTTTTTTTTTTCCGCGAGGAACGAATAAAGAGGCGCGTCAATTTGCGAACTTAAGTCGTTAAACTTCATTAGAATTCAGTTTTCTGCCCAGCGCGGTAGGAATCATTAGAGCGGGGTGCAATTTGAAACTTCCGGGTAAAGACATAAAGACAGAGGCGCGCAGTAAGAGAAAAAAAATGTGACGAAAAACAATAAAAGAGATGCAGAAGAGTGGCAGCTAAAACGTGAAAGAGACCTTTAATTTCATCTTTAGGCCATAGAGAGAGCCGTTTCTTTTCTTCTTTCCAGGTGCCTAGATGACTTGATCACTGTATCGTGTGACTGAACATTTTCGTCCTGTCTTTTACTTTCGTCCTTTCAAGTAAGCGCTCTCTATTCGTAACATCTCGACCAATCCTCTCATTTCTTTTTGTTCTTAATTTCTCCAAAGCTTGAGTGTCGGGCTGCGCAGCAACCTATACGCTCTCCATACCGTTATGCACTGTCGGTAGACCTCCTCCTCTCTACCCCCTCCTTTTTTTTTTGTCTTTTCTTTTCTGTATACATAGATTCGCCCTCTTTTCTTTTGTCGTAATTTGGAAACGTATCACTCCTGATTACCGTCATTAGCTGCGTCTCCCTGTTGTCCGCTGAGTGGAAGCGGCAATCTTTCTCCCCCGCGCCTGTACGACGACGTAGTCCGCTGTCGAGACACCCTGGGTACTGCCAAGAAAATAATGGAACTAAATATATAAGGCAGCGACACCGAAAGTAGGGGATCCTCGGTGCGAGCGCGGAGACAATTACAGCGCGGTCTTCTTCTCTTCACTACGTCGTCGCTATAGGTGGTGCCGGTGACAGCTGCTTTCTCGCCCTTGGCGAGCGAGCCGGAAAGAGTGAGAGGTACGAAAAAGGAGACACTCGCCGGGGGTTGTTCTTGAATAACGACGATCACGCGACCGATAGCACGAGCGGTCCGCTCGCTTTGTACGTGTCAATAGGTGCACCCCTCTTAGGGTCTTTTATTAGGACGCCTAACCGTGCTGCAACATCGGTTGTTGTCGAAGCGAAAGTAAAATTGGCGACCCTTCCTTTTCTCCTCCTGATGAGCGACTGAATAGGTCAGCTAAAACGAGCGCCGCTACAACGAGGCAGTAATGTTGGTCTCGTTTGCCGAGATCCGAAAGCTTCGAAAGCTTAAAAGGAGTTTTTTTTTCCTCGCCTTTGAAACAAGCCGAACTCTTTCAATGGCTGAAGCTTCAGCTGCCCGGAAAGCTTCGGTGTCATTGGCTGCTTGTCCTACACGTTTCGCAAAGGGAGCGCGCAATCATTCTTACGCAATTGCGCTTCAGCGGGTATAGATTAGTCGTAGATGACTCTATAGCCTTGTGTGAGTTGAAAGGCGAGTGAAAGTGGCGTTGTGTTTGTCGTTTTCCTTTTATTTTCGGTTAACTCCGATGAGACAGAGTTAGTTGCATCGATTTACGAATATCTAATTTAATAGTCGCTTAAAAGTTTGAGTGAGTAGGCCCTACGGAAGTAGCGCCCATTTTGCTGACGTATATTAGAATTGCGGTGACAGAGCTTCTGACTGCGTTATCGGTACGTAGGATATTTAATCTGGATTCTGCTTTGGAGGGGGGAATAATGTTTTTTGCGGGAGTGGGGGGGTGGGGGTGGGAATTGGGGGGGGCGGGAGAGTAGGAGGCCTACTACACACAAGCACGGGCACACACTTGAAATCGGCGTTAAAGAAAGAAAATGTCGACAGCCAGAGTGGCTATATATAAATTCTTATTAAAACGGAGCTACGCAGGTCCACTGGAAATTCAGAGACACTCTGCAATAACTGGAAATGCTTCACACTAGCGTAGTATATGGAAGTAACCGCTGTCAATACATGACCCTCGGTACAGCTTAATATTTTCCTACGTATCTGCTACAATAAGCAATGCTGGAGGTTCCTCTTGGCTATTGAGTTGTATGCGCATATCACTCATTTTGTTCTATAGATTGGTAGTCAGTTTACTACATTTTTCTCGGAACGCGAGCGCTTGCGGCACTGCTGTGAGTCTTCCAAAAGACTACATAACACAGACTATGTAGTGATGGTTCCGTGAGGACAGGAGCTAGTACAGAGTTCTACTGCTACTGCATTAACTACTCGCAACTACGTCAACAAATCTTGTTACCTTAACAATGAAGACTTTGCGAAGTAGGGTATGTGTTTGGTTCTATAGTTGTTGATGGTGATCCATAACACTGTTGTTGCGCCAAATCAAAGTGGACAAAGACACAGAAAGAGGAGCACGATTACAATGCGCACAAGATGCATCAAGATTGTGCAAAATCACTTATACCCTTGTTACACAGGCAGCCGAAACCGCGGTTAACGTAACCGCGGTTACGATAACTGCGGTTCGCTTATGTTACATGGTACGCAAACTACGGTTATGCCGCTAACCGGGGTTGCAGCAAACCGAGCTTGGCAACTTCGGTTAGGCAGTTAACCGAGAAAATAGCGGCGCGCATGAGCGATAAGTGCATGCCGGCGAGCGTGCGTGAAAAACGGATGAACTGGACCGCACGAACCACGGAAAGCCTGATAAGGCTATGGGAAAATCATTTGCGTGATCTGCGGAGCACGTCGCGCAATGCACAGGTGTACGCGGCAATAACAGCCGAGTTGAACGCTGAACTGGCGCCTGACGTAGAGCAGTTCACGCCAAAGCAATGAGGTTTTGCCGTAAAAGATGCATATATTCGCATAATTGTACGTTTGAAGAACATTACGCAACAAAAAATCACAGCATATCCACGGAGTGAATGATGATGAGTGGGCGAAGCTGCGGAGGTTCATCGGTAAACCGTGAATCTTCCTTGAATTCTGCCCAGTACATCATCACCGACGTGAGATCGGGCGCGTTTATACTAAAGGGTCGATGAGAGTTAGGGTGACTGAAGCAATCATGGTTACACCGTGAAATCTTCAGTGGTTTCGCCCAGCAGTAATCAAAGCGATAGTGTGTGTGACATTTTATTCAAACTTCAACGACCGGTCGTCGTCCATGGTTCGCCAAGCAGCACGATCCGGCAAGCGCACTCGTACGGCGATCCGGGGAATGAGAGATCCCCGCGCAATCGGAGAGCAGCTGCACCGCCAACGCCATCTAGAGTACCTTCACCCAACCGCCATATTGTACGCATGTCTATAGGACAGCGCCCTCTCGGAAACGAGACGAGAACTGGAGATGACGACACCATATCCACGGAGTGAATGATGATCAGTGGGCGAAGCTTCGGAGGTTCGTCGGTAAACAGGCTAATCTTCCGCGAATTCTGCGCAGTACATCATCAACGACGTAAGATCGGGCGCATTTATACTAAAGGGTCGATGAGAGTCATGGCGACTTGCAGCTCACTTTAATTTTACATGTACGTAGTGAATTTTTTTTATTGTTTAGTCACGCACAGGAGACATCTCACACAGGCACTACCTTGGAGGTCGAAATCCAGTGCCTACTGGTTACTCAGGATGCATGGACAACCGAGGACCGTCCAGGTGACGCCATTAGGAGCTTCGCCCCTAATAGGTGACATATGTGTTCATAGAACGGCGATATGCTGTTTAGTGCGGCAGCTAGTTTATTGTACGCCAGGTGGTGTTAGCCGCATTAACCGAGGACGCTTTCGCGCTGTGTAACATCGGCGAACAGTGGTTGGCGCTGACCGCGGTTCCACGCAGTTAACCGTGCTTGGTCTTAACGCGGTTAACTTGCCCGTGTAACATGGGTATTAGACATTCATTGCCGTGACTGTGGCTGCCGGCCCCGCTTTGAGTGCTGCAATGCAATAGCTGGACATGGCGATCAGAAAACTAGGGAAGTAATCGAAGTGGCCTAAATATAGTAAAAAATCGCTAATTGGACCCCTATAATTCGGAAAATTGGATAACTCGGACGTCATCTCTGGTCCCTGCAAGCGTATACGTATTGCTTAAAGAGCCCCTAAATCACTCCGAGTTCAAAGAAGATACATTGGTTTAGTTTTCGCCTACGCTACCCGTACTTTAGGCACTATGTCCTACTTGCCGCTTATTTCTTCATAAAACACGTGGAGAACGTCAGCACTAAGCGTTATGCTTACCAGGATTTCGCGCTTTTCGGCTACACGCTGTTATCTCTGCTTGCTCAGTCGAAAACGCACAAAACGAAATGAACTCAGGTGATCGCGTACGATAGCCAAGCGAGACAAGGCAGGGTGGCCGTACGAGTGCATGGCAAATCAGGGTAGGAAAAAAGTCACAACTGATATTCCTTGTGTACGAACCAATTGAGAGCTTATTTCTACATGACATCACGTAAACAGACTGCTGCCGTCACGAACTGTGCCGAAAAGACGGGAAACGCCAGGAGAGAATAACGCACTCGTTCTTTTTGATTTTCAGACATTGTTAAGCGGCCCTTTAATGGCATAAAACTCTCGTTATTTCGGTCACATTTGGCCGCAACCAAGATAATTCGCGTGATTCTAGGGGCACGCCAAGCACAAAGCGCCGCAAGTGTGCTACGCAAAGACACGAATTAAAGCGTTCACGAACAACCAAACGGCCGCGGGCCTTCAGAAAGGCGTAGTCACCATCCACAAGCCTACAACAGTCGTTTGTTGTCGACCAGTATTTCAGCGGCTGCGGCAAACTTGTACCGTTCTCGATTTTGCTCAGCACACGCGAACTGCGTCGGCGATATATATGATCGCGATAGCGAGTGAAATCAAAGTTGCGACAAGCAGTAGTGATGTTTTCGCCGCGTGCCTTCAGAATCACGTAATCGCCATCTGTGATTGTGCATTAGCGAGCCAGCAGATGCGGTGCACAGCAGTTTCGTTTCGACTCGGAACGTATAGGCCACACGCGAGCCTTCAGAACAGGGTTGCCGTTGGGTGGACATGAAAAGGCGCCAGAACTCACGCCAAAAGTACCCAAAGTAGCCATGTCATTTGATATTATCGCCAAATTTCTAGCCAAATAGAACAGATGCAGTATTATCAACAGAGTCTTTACTATTGATGAATAAATAAAACCATTTTGAATAAGTAAAACCACAAGTTTAGAAAGAGCCATGGCGCCAACTGGAAATTTTCGTCGCCAACGGGGTCCAAAAGTAGCCAGTTTGTGGCAAAGTAGCCACCAACGGCAACCCTGCTTCAGAACTGCGTGGACGCTATGATCGTGTCATCAGCGACCACTGTTTCGTCCATAGCGGGTGCATCACTCAGTAACTTCCTTCTGACTTCCCTTAATGCCCACGAAATGTCAGAAAACTCAAACATGGTGAAAACAGGTGAAGATGAAGGGTATCAGCCTGGGTTGCCATGTTGGCATAAAACTCGCTTGCTACAATGTGACGAACGAACGGCCAGTTGCCGACCATGTTTCCGGCGAAAATTATATTGTCACGTGAGAGTGACCGTGCTGGTGGTGGCGGTACGTAATAAGGGATGCGATGAGAGCACTTTTCTGCTTCAGACACGGGGCTCTTGAGCCGCGGTCACACTGTGAACAAAGTTGCGAATGACGAAAATTGTGGCTTTTACACTGCTATTATGCAAAATTAGTACTGGAGTCACGTATTCGTGAAGATAGTGAAAACGCGTTAATGTAATATACGCTTGTTTTTTTGTTTTTTTTTCTTGATACTTTCGATAATTCGGCATTCGGCAAATTCGGACATTGTTACCGGTCTCGTGAAATCCGAATTAACGAGCATTTACTGTATCACGTCGGAGGAATGGGTGCGGGCGCGCACCGTATGCAGCGTTCTGGGGAACATAAATGAACTGTCTGGCGGAAGAGCTGGGGGGGGGGGGGGGGGGGGTTAGGGGGGACAATGGGGGGAGTAGGCTTTTGCTGTAGTCTGTGACTCGCAAGTAAAGCTGCTATGAGGGCTGGCAAGTGATTTCAGCCAATTCTGTCATGCGCTGAAAGCTTCTTGCATCGGTGCACATTTGATGTCTTTTTTTTTTCGCCTTTTTCCTCTTTTTTTCTGTTCTTGATTGCATCGACGACGGCTGATACGTAGATATGTATTTATTTACGTTCCGCAATAAACTTCAGTTGCCAGTTAGCGCTACGTGTGGTTGTATGTGTGCCTTTTCTGTCCTACTCTTCTTGCGCTGTTTCCCTACATATATGTTCAACCAACTAGCCGAGAAGTTCACCCTTCGTTCACTTTGCCTGACACGTATCTTACATTTTGTGTATTCTGCTGTTTCTGGAGGGCAATGACAGGGTCAACAATAATTTGTGGTTTTCCGCGAAAAGTAGAAGTATAGGGCGTACTATGCTTCTACATATATGAAAAGCTGACCGTAAAAAAAAATATTTCAGCGCAAAACTTGCCCTAAAAGTCGCAGACTATAAGCCCCGCCCACCATCGGGGACCGCCATTTTGCCATACCAGTTCGTGATGTCATGTGCTGCATGGAGCGGAGCCGTCGTCTTCTACCAAAGTTTCAGCCGCTCGATATCGTTCAATTTCAGTGCCAAGCTGAACAAAGCTAAACTATTTAAATTTCACACGCAGCTGACCACTGAACGACGTCGTTCACCGGAATGCAGACGCTCGCACAGCAAGCTGCTTGTTACGTCACAGCTCACGAGTGCATCAGTGTTGCCCGACTCTGAGGCACCTCGCGTGTTTATAAAAATATGGAATTATAAATTAGCTGCTCGGCTAAATGCGCTAAAATTTCGCCAGCTTATTTGCGAACGCCCAGGGATTCACTCACATAACACAGATTGCGATCAAAAATTGATCGTCATGGCACCTTTAAATTTATTTGGTTATGGTAACCCCGTGGTGGCCGAAATTTTCGGAGCCCTCCACTACGGCGTCCCTCATAATCATATCATGGTTTCGGGACGTTAAACCCCAACAGTGATTAGTAGTTATGATAACAGTCCTTCTGCAATGAATAGTCGCGTCCGTTCGAATGAACCTCAACTGGAAGTGGCCGCTTGTGTAAGTTTCATGTTTCTGTGTCCTGGCCCACTTTAATTTTGTGCAAAAAAAAAAAAAGAAGTTATGGATCACGCTATGTATACGGAGGATCCTTTCTCAGAAAATCTCAGCGTTCTATTCCCTCGACTAAAACGAGACAGTATTAGGCATTAATAATGGCACCATGCACCATCATGATGCTTTTTTTTTTCAAGATTATAGATGGGAACGCAGCGTTCTGGAACACTGTACTCATACATTCGTAAAGCAGTATATTATGTGGACCGAATTCTCGATCATATCTACGATTTATTCCCATATTAACATTTTCTCTGAATAACGCAAAGTTAGAAAAAAGAATTTCACCTCTTGTTGGGGCCAAGTTTTTTTTTTCTTTGTTTTTTCTCTGTGCAAACACTGCGCGGTATAGCATTTGGAAAATCTCATACGGACGGGATCTCCGAACATTTCCAATGTTTCAAATGCACGCCAAAGGGTTATCAGAGTGGATACAAATCACGCGGAGTTAAACGAACATGCATATTGCACGCGACCTTCACCGAGTCCTTGAGTGAAGAAAAACGAATTGGCCTCTCCGTTTCGCTTGTAGCGATCCCTCCAATCGTAGTGGCGAGATTCGAAGTAGGATCAATCATACCCCGTCACGGTTGCCTAGGTTCCTTTCCGAATCGAACACGCAGCGGGTCCTCAGGCGCAGCCTACATTGCATTCCTCTTTCGAGTTTCGGAAGCATTTCGAAAGCTGTAGCATGTTGTTCCTCTCCCGGTTGTGCATTTCATGCATATGCATCAATATTAAAGCAATAAAATCTTGTATTGATCTATTGGTGCTCCCGAGTGGTACTTTAATATCCAATCGCCCAGATGCAGTGAGATGCTTTGAAGGAGTACGTGCCATTTTAAGTTACGGCTCTGAGCGTTAGGAAATCTGGACATTACTCTGAGGCGCACGCTAGTAAATTTCCACGCTGTATATTTAGTCATTAAGCATAACAGCAGCATGTACTTATTAGACTCGCATGCTTGCAGCGTCCGCAGTGTGGAATATAAATGAATATACGAGTAGATGTACTGTGCTTTTTCCAAGGCACGAAGGTTGCGTACTGAACTAGTATCTCCTGGTCATTACACTAACTGCTTGCGCGCTCATCGTCTATTAAGATTCTTTCTCGTTCCCTTGATTGACTGCAGCTTTACACTGCTGCTATTCCGACTGCGTATGCATATCGGTACCGTCTCAGCAACAATCTATCTATCTATCTATCTATCTATCTATCTATCTATCTATCTATATATCTATCTATCTATCTATCTATCTATCTATCTATCTATCTATCTATCTATCTATCTATCTATCTATCTATGTGCGTATTTATGTATGTATGTATGTATGTATGTATGTATGTATGTATGTATGTATGTATGTATGTATGTATGTATGTATGTATGTATGTATGTATGTATGTATGTATGTATGTATGTATGTATGTATGTATGTATGTATGTATGTATGTATGTATGTATGTATGTATGTATGTATGTATGTATGTATGTATGTATGTATGTATGTATGTATGTATGTATGTATGTATGTATGTATGTATGTATGTATGTATGGACCAGTGTCCTAAGCACTGAGTCTTACGCCCACGTTCGCAGAATGCGAATATAGCCGAACCATATGAACTTGTTGCACCCGCGCTACAATACAAATGGAAAACAAGAAAGCTTTGAATGGCGGCTTTCATCAATTTCGTACTGGTCGAATAGAGGCCCTTTCTGGAACAACACGTAAAGCCGACATGGATGATTGTATAAATAAGCAAAATAGAGACCTTGCGAAAAATTATTGCCAAACTCTCGCTACTTTGTTCGCGGAATGCGCCTTCGGTGGAACAGTTCGAGGCGCTGACGATGGCTAGAAATAACACGCCATGTTGGGGCCGTTGGGAAACACAATTCTAGGGAAGGCTGCAACCATGGTGTAAGATACATACTGGCCGCAACGTTCAAGAAAACGCTACAGTTTCACATTCCTTAGACAGCTCCCAAAAAAGATTGTGCGTAGATTCTTTTTAACAGCGGAGTTGTTAAAGCTTTTCGTTGCGCTGGGTAGAGCGAACAGAAATCAATCGGCGCGCTCTCGCTTCGTCCTATCTCTTCTTCTTCGGCTTCGCTCCGACAACACGTGCGCCGATTTGTGCGGCCGTGAAATGCAATAACTATAATGGGCGAGTATGTTACGTGACTAAAAATCGCGTAACATCACGTAACATCTAGTCGCATGACTAAAATTACGTCCCATTACGTAACAACCGGTCAGGTGACTAAGCACACGCAGTCTTACGTAACTAGTCACGGTGAGTAAAACCACGACACATCACGCAACAACGACTCGCGTGACTATAAATAACGTAACATCTAGTTGCATTGAAATAACCTAACGTAACGTCTAGTCACGTGACTTAAACTAAAGTAACATGACGTAACAACTAAGTCGCGTGCATATAATCGCGTCACTTCACGTAAGTGCTAGTCACGTAACTAAAATCACTCAATAACTGGTCACGTGACAACATGTTCCTGCCAAGAACTACGTAACAGCTACTCACGTGGCTGAAATCACAACGCCACGTAACAGCTAGCCACGTGACATGTTCCCACCGTAACCACGTGACACATGCGTAGTGTGGGGAACTGACCGAAACCGGAGAAAGATAGCCAAGCTTAACCATAGTTGGTACTACGAGCTAAAACTTATCTCTAATAACAGCTTGGCATCCCTCGAAAAACTAAGGAAAATCTAGGTCGAACACTAGCTCTACGGTTGGGTCCAGCCTTGCGCCACTAGTGCAAGCTGCATTTTTGTTAGTATTTGTCCCTGCCTTTCTCTCTTTTTATTCTCTCTCTCTTTGTTAGTATTTTACATTATACAAACACAATTTTCACACGCTTTCAAGCGAGACCATGGGGAAATGCTAGATTAATTAAAACCGTTAAAGAAGGCCATTGGAAGCCCTACTTTATATTTTGCGACGAAGAACTGATTATCTCAAGGGAACATCAGTATCAAACCACCAATCGTTTACTTGTTCCCCCGTACTTCGCACCCATACGCCATTTCAACGTGGCATATGTGTATCCGTGGCATAGTGTATCCGAAACGACTGAAACTTAAAACACTTTGAAGTATATACTTCAAAGTGTTTTAAATTTCAATCGTTTCGGATACACTCACATAAATCTGCTGAGTTTAGTCATTGCGTTCTTCTGAGCACATTTACCTTTTCTGATAAAGAATGTTGGCTAGACCTGGGGCTTAATTCTTCATCGTCTTCAGCTACAGCATCAACAAAGTGCACATAATACCTTTCAAGTGTGTTGCGGGTACCACGCTTTTTCGAAGAATGACGAATAATGCCTAGTGGACGCTTCCCCACTACACAAAAATTATGATGATTTATGGCCTAGTGGGCACCATGCAAGTGTGCTTGTAGTAGTTGCTGCAAGAGTGTTTTTAAAAAAGGATCTTCAAAGGCCGCTCTTTCAGCTTTCGCTGTGACTGTGCGGCGCGTTCCGCGCAGGCCTGTGGGTTTTCTGCTTATCAAGGCACTGTTTCTTAAAGGACACCGTGCCATGCTTTCGAGCGAAACCAACAGCGGCTCTGTGGAAGCTAAACCCTACTTCTTTTGTGTAATTTACGGGTGTTCTCCGCCCGTTCTTATCCAGTGCTTGTGTGAAACAGCTTTGGGCTTCAAGCTTTAAGTCACGACAATCACTTGCTACAAACGCCGTATATTAGAACGCGTGAAACCACTGAGATTCCCGTAAGGGAAGTTCCGCGTGGAGGCGTTCCAGCTAGAGTGTTTCCGGCGCACAAGTATGATAGCCGGGTTTGGCTCTCGCTGACGGCGCTTGTAAATATGAGGGCGCAGCGACAGTGGACTGCGAGGGTGCAGCGCCAAGGGCGGTCGATGGTCGGAAGTCGTTGACATCAACCGACGCTCTTTTGTCGCCATTCTCACGAGATCTCTTTTGGCTCTCAGGAAGTGCGGCTGCCGGAGTAGCACAAACAGAATTCCGCATTCTCGCTTTCGTGGCGCCCGCTCTGTGCCTGCGTTCCTCCCTTAATGGGAGCCACAAAAAAGTAGGGGGGGGGGGGGGGGGCTCTCTTCACTTCCGGGTTCCGGAAACAGTTTCCAAGATTGACGGCATTTGCAACCGGGCCCTTCGAGCTATACGCCACGCGCGTTGCCCCCCGAGTCTGGCGAGCCCAGAGAACTCAAGGGCTCGCCGCAACTACACGCCCTGTGTTAGCGGTTCAAGAATGAGCCTCAACTCGTTCCCAAGTGGCACGGTCATGGGGCTGTTCCAGATAGGAGACGAGGCAATCCAAGTTGTTACTCCGGTAACTATTTGTCACGGTTTAAAGCGTCGCATTTGTTTTCATAAGCGCCAGTGCAGATGCGATGAACGAGCTTCTCTTGGGGTGGTTAGGTCTTCTAAAGAACAGCTGAAAGTTCTTGGAGTTGATAGGGATTCGTAAATATCACCATGAAGGGGAAAAAGAAAGCCGAAGATGTTGATCGCAATTTCGTACTTGAAAAGCAAATTTCGACTTAGAATCAAGATTTGTTGGATATAAATGTTAAAAACACGTCAATAAGGCTGCTCATAGAATTGAGACACTATGTCAACAGCGAAAAAAGAAAGAGAGAGAGAAAGGCATTGGAAAGGCAAGCTGAGTAACCATGTTGCACCCGGTTCGCTACACTGCACGGGGGGGAAGGCGAAGGGAAATATCAAATTACCTTCGTTCGTATGAGGATGCATAGCGGGATACGAGAAAACGGAATCATTACTCACTGAACTTAGTTTTTGTACATTATTACTTTTTAGCATGGTACTTTGTTTCTACCATGCTCGTCCATTGTTTCTCCCGTTTACGATACTATGCTTCTCGACGCTCAACGAGAGCGGTGCAGTGCTTAAAACTGCGTTTTCAAGATGGTATATTCCTTCCGAAAATGCATGGAAGTGATACGCATGGCATTGGGGAAACCAACTAGGACTAATGCCTCAGGCTGACTTTGGCTTTCACGTAGCAACAATTTTTCTACGTTATACTAACCCATCGGAGCGCACCTACCGACTTCCGTATGTCTTACTACAGCGCCACAGCTGCCACCATTAGTTACTGAGAGCATCTGTAAAGTTTAGAGACATCTACTGCTGTGGTCTAAGAGGTATCACCGGCGTTCATATAACTCGACGTGTACTGTTGAAATAGCGGGCCGGAAACATCGTGCTTGTTTCATGTCAAGTAAGTGCTTAGTTTGAAAGAAAATGACGTTTTAGTTATTCGCATACCATGAGGTCAATTGAAAGCGCCCGCCACCGAGAACGACCTTCTGATGTTGTCATGCCCGCTCTTCACAGCCCCGGAGCCGGCGCTACAGGGTAACCAAGAAAAATGCTTTAGCGGAGCACAGCCCGGCCAAAACGGAACTTGCGTCATTCCAAAAGCTAACGTCAAGAAGTTTTTTTTTCTTTTTTTTTGCATGAATCAGACTTAAATGCACTAGTTGCATTTTACTCCATCTTATGCTGTAATAAAACATTATATTTGTTCAGTGGTAGTCTTAGTACTTGTTAATAATTGTACTGAGACACTACTACGCCCTCGGGATTCTGTTCCAGGGTGTCCGACTTGGCAGCGCAAAATCATTACCTTACTTTGCCGATTACTGTATAATATTGACGTTTTAGACGTTCTCAACCATTGACATTTTCCTCTCACATGAATTTCTATTTACCTTTAGTGTCCCCTTAGCAACAGCGACAACAAACATTGGACAGCAAACGTTCTATGTGTATCTCGAAAACCTCTACTGTGCCAGATGACGTGCCGTGTGTCCAGAAAACAAGCATGAGAACCGACGTCGCGCACGTTGAACGAGGTGTGGGTTAGAATGGAGCAGGTGGATCTGAGAAGTAGGTTGACTACATTACGGTTAGAAAATTGGGATCAGTTGATGCCCAGGGCAAGCCATTTCTTGCGCTTTGCTTCTTACACGGTCGAGAAGCGAGAACGTTGCCTCGAGCGGATCCGAGCAAAAAGATCCACCGAGAAAATGGACGTCGGAGTGCGGCGGTGATGACGAAAGAACATCAAAACTCTGGCAGCAACGGGTGCCCGCAGCGCCTCGTGAACAACGAGAGACTGAGTTCGATGAAAAAACGAGAAGCGGATAAATCCGGCGAGCTTGGGTGATGACGCAGCAACTGACGTGAGACTCGATTATAGCGGGTGAAAAGCGTGAAAATATGCAGTTTCCATGAGCTATATAAGCGAAACGAAGACCACTCTTACAGAGCACACAGAGAAATGTGCAAATATGAGATACACACAACATTCAAGTTTCCATCGCATGGTCTCAGCATAGCATATGTGAAATTGATAAACCTATGTATGCAAACACGCACGCACGCACGCACGCACGCACGCACGCACGCACGCACGCACGCACGCACGCACGCACGCACGCACGCGCACACACACACACACACACACACACACACACACACACACACACACACACACACACACACACACACACACACACACACACACACACACACACACACACACACACACACACACGCACGCGCGCACGCACGCACACACACACACACACACACACACACGCACGCGCACACACACACACACACACACACACACACACACACACACACACACACACACACACGCACGCGCACGCGCACACACACACACACACACACACACACACACACACACACACACACACACACACACACACACACACACACGCGCGCGCGCGCGCGCATACACATACACATACACACGCACACGCACACGCACACACACGCGCGCGCGCATACGCATACACATACACATACACATACACACGCACACGGACACACATACACAGTGAACGACATTTCTTTAAATCAAAACAAACACAAACAGAATGAAGTGTGTGTAAGGCGTAACAAGAAAACTTTGGTTACAGATTAATCCCGTATGTCCAACTTTACGCATTGAATGAATGTCTTTTTAAGTATTGCCAGCAATATCCGCATCAAGTTCCGTAAGCACACTGCGGGTAACGTGTCGGAATATTGAACTGCAGAAGGGACCGTTTCTATATAGGGAAGGCTAAACCTGAAATCCCCTTAAGGTATCCCCCCGACTCGTTTCCTCTACCTGCATCCAGCTTTCCCGGCGCCTTCAATATTGGTTCTGTGCCGTGCGTTGACCAAGCGGGATTCGATCTGTGTTTCCCTTTCCTTACAGTACTCCGGCGTATATACGTACTACACCTTGTCGTTGACAAGCGCCCGTGGCCGCCCCGCTGACTGGCCATCGCCGACGGGGCTTTCACTCGGGCACGTCGTAAACACGCGGGTTCCCGCTCGCACAAAAGCAAAATCGAGGGCCCACTACGTGAAGGGGGGGGGCCCCCTTTTCTCGGCGACTGGAATGCCGAAGGAGGAGGCAGGGAAGGCTCTTCGAGATGGGAGCGTATAGTATATATAGCGTAGCATGGACAGCGTCCATGGCGGCCTGTCCGCATTGTTCTCCCTTAGCGTAATTCGTATAATATCTGGACCCTTTCATCGCCCGTTCAACTCCCCAGATATCGTCGTCCCCCCTCCACTCGTCCCGCTTTTCCTCCTATTTTCCAGGGATTCGTTCCCAGCTTCCCAACCCCAGCCCTTTTTTTTCCCGGCTCACTCGCGTGGTGCCTTACCCCCAGAGTGTTCTTATGCCTTTACTATGTTCGACTGTTCCCTGTCTTATCTTCCGAGGGCTTCATTTCCTTTTTTTCTTCGCCGTTTATATTCGCTCTTCGGCTTCGCTCGAGGCAGAAGCTTGCGCCGGTAGGTTTTATTTCATGTTCTCCATGATTCAATGTCCGTATTCTTCTATCTCGTTCGAAGTTTTCACACTTTTTTTCTTCGCCCTTTACCAGCTTCGAGTAGTGCCCTTGGTTGTCCTTCTCTCCCCTTGGTCGGTCGTTCAAGCCAGCCGGGTAAATTGTGAAGAAGGGAGAGGGTAAAGAGAGAAGAGAGGAGGGTTCCTTATCCGGCTAGCATGCGAGGAGAGGGCGGGAGACGCGGCTCAAATGGGTTATGAGCTTCCATGAATGGGATTCCATTTTCCTTTTCGTTTCGCCCTTCTTTCCTCCTTTGTCGTTTTTCTGGAGTCGCTTTTCACTGGGCGTTGTTTCTTCCCGGCTGGTCGTGTGAAGTTCCCGTTTATTATATCGGCTTTTGCTTTCGCGCGCGCCCCGCCGTTTGAATGTGTGTGATTGCGTGCGTGGAGATTTCAATCGCCCCCCTCCAGGCCGTCCTTGTTCCTTTGGCGCCTACCGGTATTGACCTGGCGACCCCACCCCTTGTTCGGTCCATGCCGGACTGTCGCTCGTTGCTGGCAGAAAGAAGGCAGAAAGGAGAGCAGTACATGCGGCAAACACCCGGTGTACTTTAGTGTAGTTTTGCGTGTTCATTGTATATGCTAAACTTCGCGAGAGCTGTTGTGTGCTTTAAAGCGGAACCTATGCGACCGCCGCCACGAGGGCTCGCAGAAAACGCGAACAGATTGCCGAATGACAAGAGAAATATTTTTGTACCATCTAACCATGGTCAACTGTGCAAGGGAGTGATAAGTAACTTTGAGGCAAGATCATCACAGAATGCAACACGCAAATGTCCGAATTCGGTTAGAACTTTGTTATTAATGTTTTATGAATTCAAGGCTTGAGCTGAGTCGCGATTGCTTGTTGAAGATATCCCAAGTTCACTTCATTAATCGCATACTTTCCAAATCCTTCAACCATACAGAGACAAAATTCTTTTCTCAGAAAATGTCCTAATCAAATAAAAGAATATGCATGCACATATATCCTCTCTAAAGTGGACGGAGGGATGACTGCCACCGTAGCTCATTGGTAGAGCATCGGACGCGTTATTCGAAGGTCGCAGGTTCGGTCCCTGCCGGTGGCAAGTTATCTTTTCGTCCACTTTTCTTTCTTCACATTTATATTAAAATTAGTTCAAATAACATCCCCTATGCTTTCCTTGGCATCATTGTCTGTTAGTTCTAAGTAATATCGTGTTTAACAGAACAAACGAGCCCTGAAAATTACAGTTCTTTCCTTCATTAAAAGAATATGTAGTAACACTAAGACTGAACATTTATAACTAAGGCGATGCATCAATTTCCATGTAAATAGATCTACCACTTGGGCAAGTAAAAACGTACGTGAAAATTCAGTCAATGGAATTTTTCTTCAAGGTGTTACTTATCTGTAACGTTTCTGGAACAGTTGAGTCATGCTCCCAGGGAGGTCCTTCCTTCTGTCCACTTGTGTTTCTCGCTTTCCAATGTAAAAGGGAGACTCGTCTACCAACTCATTCAGTTCATTCTAAGACTGCCAGGGGTATACCACGGAAATTAAAGACACCAGAAGAACAGAATGAATGCAATGCTCGGCGAACTGAACAAATTCGTCTCGCTGAAAACGGTCGCGGTGCCAATCATGGTGTACCAAAGCGACTACAAAGCGATTATAACTACTGCGTGGAAACAGCGCAGGAACGGGACGGGTAGAAAACACAGAACAATGCTGCGCTGTTTCCACGCAGTATCATGTACCAACTGGCCCTTCAAGACACCCTTTTGCGATTATAACTACCACTACTCTAAAGTAATAATAAAGAACGCCACCGGCTGCCGTCGCTCACGCCTGTAGAACGAGTGGACAGGCATGTCGTGCAGAAATGCGAGAACAGCTTTGCTGGCACCCTGTCCCCGTATGAATATTGCGGCCCCACGAAATTTCTTCAACACGAACTTTTTGTGAGAGGTTCGTTTAGTAAATGTCACGGAAGAAAATAACAGACAGCTTCGCCGAGTTCCGGGAGCACTGCGCCGGACCAAGCAGAGACCACGCCGTTTTAAGAGCGAAGTTGTCCAAGGCCGCCGTAGTTTGTGCGGCTTATCTTCTGTGTGGTCAGTCCTGGGCGGCCTACCAAGTATGTGCCACAGAAATTGGGTAAATCCCACGGCTCACCACTCGACCACTAAAAATGAAGAAGGCGACAGTTAGCCCAACAAACCGGGTATGTGCCACAGAAATTTGTGTGACCTTATTAGAAAACTAACATCATCATCAACAGGTATGTTCCATAGAAAATGAGTATATACCCCTACTGACCACACGGACCCACTAAAACGGAAGAAGGCAACTGTCAGCCCAACACTAGGGAACGAGACAGGCAACGGCGGTTGCGAGAAGACCCCGAAGCGACGGAAGACGCCAACGACGACCTGCCCCTAGATCTATGAGAAATGCGAACGCTTGGTTTCAGCGCGAGTTTCTGTCTCTGAAGGTTGGACGTCCGTGGCGTGTCTGTAACTGTCTGTGGCAGTGGCGTAGCCAGGGGGTGGCACACCGGGCACGTGACCCCCCCCCCCCGAAATGTTTTTTTCGCCATGGCATACAGAGCGAAAAATCACAATTTCAAGGAGGTGCCCCACCCGAAATCAAGGAGGTGCCCCCCCCCCTTCCCCCGAAAAAATTTATGGCTACGCCCCTGGTCTGTGGTTTGACTCGAACCTCTCTGCGCTGAGAGTTAATGTAGAAACAACCTAGCATCACCTAGATAAAGCCTAGCAAAATGACCTTGAAGGAACCTATAAAGAACCCTCGTCACCTATCTAAGTTCTAAAAACAACCTTGAAGCAACCAGATTAATCTTCAGAATCGTCCAGTTTCACTGTTTCAAGGCTTGCGCGGCTTAGTTCAAGCTTCGCCGAACTTTTTTATTTAAATTTTATGTTGTGTCCTTTCAGAGTGCCCCAGTGTACAGTCTAATCTAGATCAACGTAAAAAATAATTCAATCAACTTAATATGGTCCTGTCATAGGAGTTCGTGTGTCTGCCTTTCAACACCAGGTAGTGACTGCCCGGAATTTGGCACTACACCGACACAGAAAAGGATATTTTTAAGGCGAATGCCTTAAATGCCGACGTTTCAAAGTCATGTGAGGCCGAAAACAAATGGCGCAAATAAGTGAGCGCGCCAGCTGTGCCTGATCACGCAAGTATCGTGAGTACTTCGTTCACATCGTTTTCGCGCCGTCACAGAAGTAAAAAAAAAAAACAAACAAGCAAACTGAACGACACTTTGTAAATTCTAAAGTGTGTTCGGCGAAAGCCTGTGGCCATTCGACTGACTATGCCATGTATTTTTTGTGTGTTTTTTCACACTCTCTAAGCAATCACGTGATCAATGAGAGAGTGTGATGGGGAGAGGCCACAGCTGGCACCGTTCCAGGTCACGGACGGACGTACGGACGGACGCCGCGAGTATGAGACATTAAAGGATGTCGCTTTAAAAGAGGCACGTTAGCGAGCGAGCTGAACGTCAACTTTTGTTTGATTTGTCTTTGTATCATTTGTGTGAGCAGCAGTGCACTAAGCACCCTGTTCTGCTTTGATAGCCTTGCCAAGCATGCATGGTCTAGACGGAGGTAGACGCGCGAATTGTGGGCCAAATTGGGCTGCTTCTGCTCGCTAGGCTGTGGGTTCTTGCGCTGCTGTCTAATTTCGATCTCGATTGAAAATCTTCCTTGCCCGGTGCCCATACGTCGACGCGTGGGCTCAGAGCTTCATTCCACATTGCTATGGGGGCGACTAGGTTTTCACATTGAGATTCTTAGGAAGTTCTAAGCATTTCCTGTAATATTTTGTCTCATTGTTCACGAGGTTACGGGAATTTTTGCTACCGTGCGCCACCTGATGAGGCTTTGACCTTAAAAACACCTTCCTTTGGCGAAATACATCTACACCGGCGTTAGTGAATGTGCCATGTACTGATCATACAGCTCATGGTTCTCCAGTATTGGATGTAATAGAATACATATGCTGTTGGAGTAACATGTGCTCCCGTAGATTCCACGCTGCCGCAATGAAGAGACCTTAGTTTAAGTTCGAATATGCGCGCTCGAAATCCCTACATGTGGCGCGCGCCACGTGTTTGAAGCGGCCGATGCTAGACAAATAACAAGATATGACTTCAAAGAAATTGAACCATTTTGTCGGAGTGAGAGTGGCAAACACGTTGATGAACTAGATATGCTTTTAACATTGCCCCCGTGGTCTTTGCGCTTTTTCGTGAGCTAAGCGCCTTGTTTCTCACCCACCCATTTTGCGTATTGCACAAAGTTACGTTAATTTCTGCGATTACTGTGATTACTGTGGACGCTAGGACGTTAGCGGGTACGGAAGAACTCAGCCAGGAGCCATCGTGTCGCCATGTTCGAACGTGTTACTACTTCTTCTTCTTTTCTGCCTTTTCTGGCTGGCCGCGTTTATTTACACTTCGTCTTTTTTACAACTCTGATGTCTTAATACAAATTTATAGATCATGGGCAGATGAGATAACATTATCGAAATAAATTCTCTAGAGATAAGCAAGGGAAGAAAATTCTCTACTCCTCTTCCATAGAGAACTTGCACCTCAACACTTATTAACAATGGGCTTTTTTTTTTACTCATTCGTTAGAGGTTATGAGGAGCGAGGTTTTTATCTATGCAATAAAAGTAAAAACCGTCTTATATTTCGGAAAGACAACTACGCAAAGCAATAGGCGCGAGCTACAAACGTTATTTTTAAATATCAAACCTATTTAGTAATTAACTTACAAGGATGTGTTGACCTAAATAAGCGTAAACTAGAAGCCCTGAGAAAAACGAGCTCTGCGAGAATTAAGAAAAAGACAGTCCAGTAATGAAGCAGGCCGTGCTGAGCCTATAGGGCACAGTAACGGTGAACTGGCATGCAAGAACACTATAAGTTGCTGCTGGTTGCATTATTGTTGTCTCAGTATTTCTATCGATAATAATAATAAAAGTAATAATAATAATAATAATAATAATAATAATAATAATAAAAATAATTAAGTACTTTAGGTTTTCAATGAGTGAAACCACTGTGTCGGCCCCACACGCGATGAAAACGTCAGAGCGTGAGGTTGGTTTTAGTAATCCCGGTAATGTTCCTTCGTGAGCCAGCCTAACCGCACCGAATCAGCACGATTAAAAACTGCCGGGCACTAAGAGTGTCGGCAAATCTCACTTCTTGTGTGATCTCACCGCAAAAGGTCACGTGTTAGGTTGACACTGCTGGCTTCAAAACGGGATGGCTTGCGTAGGCTGGCGGCGTGTCGTAGTGCTCCCTCTTATTAGTGATAAATGTTTGTTACTTATACTCCCGTTATAGTTATAAGTGATAAATGTTTGTTCCTTATACTCCCGATTTAATAAAAACGCTCCCGTACTGCATCGCGCTATGTAAATGCTTACATTGCTATGCATATATATTTCGCAAATTATTTTATGTGTATTCTGATACGGCCGAAAACCAGAAAATGTCAATCAAGTAGTGGTGTTTGAGTAGAGAATTTTAAAGCCGAATCGAATATGAATACAAACTGAATACTGTTCGAATAGTTTTCGAATAGTAAGCAACCATTTTCAAAACATTTCTAGAATTGTACAATATTTGATCTGGAACAAATAGACACAAATATTAACAAAGGAACACTACGACAAACTTTAACCGACAAAAAGCGCCACAGTTATGTAAACTGAGGTAAACTCGTTTAAGCAGTGACAGCCTGGGAGATGTTTTGTTACTGCAAGTTGAAACACAGCTGTTACTTCAGCATTCAAGGTGGTACTATGTCACCACCTTTTAAATAAAACTGAGATATAGGTATTAAACAATGTTGGGTGAATCAACATCATGAATCTCGTGATGAGCATAGCAGACTGAAGACCGTTTCGCTTTGGCGGTGCCAGTGAGTTAAATACAATCACCAGGGTGGTAATAATAAGTTTAGTACAACATGGATAGTCCCGTAAAATATTGGGCTGTATGTATTTTGTAAATCCAATAATGCTCCAATGTTTTGATCCGTTCGGGTTTTTCCGTCAGTGCTGATTATTCGAAAAGCATTCGAAAATATTTGAGATTTCGAATATCTGCTATTCGATTCGAGTAGCGAATCGGATAGCGGAGTAGCGAATCGATCGGGTGAATCGGATGAGTAGCGAATCGGATGATTCGAGTAGCGAATCGAATAGTACATTATTCGATTTGTTATTCGAGGTTTCCGAATATTCACACACGCCTAATATCAAGCCTACAAATGCGACGCTACCGGGCACAAATTGAAGCTGAGACGATGTGAATGAAAGCCACCCTTTAAACTGCATTTATATTTCCCGAAACGTTGTGATCTACGGAACACAGTTGCCACAAGGAGCGCGCACTCAAATGCTGCAAGCATAGGTCGGCAAAACATGTGGAGCTCACTCAGACTCACTCACGAAATATATTTTGCGCTTAGGGCTCACTCGTACTCAGACTCACCAAAATTTTTCTGAGCCTGACTCACTCGGACTCACACTCACGAAAATTTTCTTCAACCGAACTCACTCCGACTCATACCCACCAAAATATTACTCACCCGGACTCACTCAGACTCAGACTCACAGCTCGATCTGAGTCTGAGTGAGTCCGAGTGAGTCGACTCATGAGTCCGTTAGCCTAGAATTATCTTTTTTTGACCATGGTGTCAATGCTCTATAACACCAATATCTCACGTAGTCGGTGCTCTTCTTGGCGCCTTTTGATATAGTACCTTCGAATACGAGTTGTGAGTGCTCGTAAACCAGTACTCTATATTTTTTTTCAAAGAGATGACAACATAAGATATATTTATCAAGAACTTCTTTGGAAGAGCTGGCAGGAAAGGGGGGGGGGAGGGGGGGGAATCAAGGCACTCCCGTGCGTAATTCGCGCCTCTGATCAATAAATATTGAAATGGTGTATAAAAGACACTGTTTTTGAATGCGTGGGAGTAGACGTGAGTATAAACGTGAATCCAGGCAAGGCTGGTAGAAATGTTGAAGATGAGTAAATATGACCATAGGTCGGCAAAAAAAGTGGAGCTCACTCAGACTCACTCAAGAAATATATCTTGTGTTTTGGACTCACTCGGACTCAGACTCACCAAAATTTTTCTGAGCCTGACTCACTCGGACTCACACTCACGAAAATTTTCTTCAACCGAACTCACTCCGATTCATACCCACCAAAATATTACTCACCCGGACTCACTCAGACTCAGACTCACAGCTCGATCTGAGTCTGAGTGAGTCCGAGTGAGTCGACTCATGAGTCCGTTAGCCTAGAATTATCTTTTTTTGACCATGGTGTCAATGCTCTATAACACCAATATCTCACGTAGTCGGTGCTCTTCTTGGCGCCTTTTGATATAGTACCTTCGAATACGAGTTGTGAGTGTTCGTAAACCAGTACTCTATATTTTTTTCAAAGAGATGACAACATAAGATATATTTATCAAGAACTTCTTTGGAAGAGCTGGCAGGAAAGGGGGGGGGGGGAGGGGGGGGAATCAAGGCACTCCCGTGCGTAATTCGCGCCTCTGATCAATAAATATTGAAATGGTGTATAAAAGACACTGTTTTTGAATGCGTGGGAGTAGACGTGAGTATAAACGTGAATCCAGGCAAAGCTGGTAGAAATGTTGAAGATGAGTAAATATGACCATAGGTCGGCAAAAAAAGTGGAGCTCACTCAGACTCACTCAAGAAATATATCTTGTGCTTTGGACTCACTCGGACTCAGACTCACCAAAATTTTCCTGAGCCGAACTCACTCGGACTCACACTCACGAAAATTTTCTTCTACCGGACTCACTCGGACTCAAACTCACCAACATATAACTCACCCAGACTCACTCAGACTCAGACTCACGGCTCAATCTGAGTATGAGTGAGTCCGAGTGAGTCGATTCATGAGTGAGTTCGCCGACCTATGGCTGCAAGTAATGTTTTCGTGCGATACTTTCGTGAAGTGAAATGTCTTCTTAACAAATGCAAATACGTGTAAACTGCTACGCAGAATCGACGTTCAGTGTGTTTTACAAGAGTTTATTTTGTACGGGCGAATTTTCTCGTGGAGTAAGCTACATACTGTTCTAACAAAACAAAATGGAGTCAATCGTCTGTGGAAAACGAAGGAAAACGAGGAAGCAACCGAAATGCATTTAGATCGGCGCCTCGTCTGACACGCTTCTAGCTCCCGGATGAAAACAGATCGAGCGAGCTGAATTAGTCAATGCGAATGAGGAAAAAGACACGACGCCTGGAGTTCATTATACCTTTTCCAATACATTCCTCCTACATTAGAAAAAAAATGTCAGAAAAAAAAAACACACACACACATAAAAGGAGAACAACGCATCATGTACCCGGAAACATGGTCCGGGCGGGAGGAGAAAAAAAGAAAAAAAGTCATTTATATCTCGGCTGCTGCTTTCCGAACAAGCCAAGCGCAGCCAAGCCTAGCCGATGCCAAGGTATGAGCCTAGAGGTTGGGTCGCGGAGCTCTCCCTCTCTTTTGATTATTCCAAATATAAATATAGAGATAAAAATTAAAAGGAATCACAAACCCGCACGAACACCAACGAAAATTAGAAAGGATAACGAGAGTTTCTCGCTTTGTTCAATGCGTGTTTTTTCTGTGTTTACTGGATCGTCTCGGTCTTCTGTAGCCACATTTTGCAAGCATGAAAATGACTGTGAAGTCGGTAATACTCGCTCTGAGCAATAGACAACTGAGAAACGAAAACGTGCTGGCGTTGGGAACGTGAAAATAAATTGAAACTGCGTAGGGAAGGTTCGGGGTGGCACTATGCGAGTGTAAAAGTAAGAACGGTAAAAAAAAAATAAAAAAAAGAAGAAGCTTCTGTGGGAGCCCTTTCCATCGACTCTTTCTCGAGATAAGAATAGAAAGCTATAATTTGGGTGGAACCGCTTTATTCTTGATTACCGAACACTGAGCCGAATTCTATCAATTCCTTTCGCCCCTCTTTTGCGAGGAGTCGTAATTTAACTATTTTTTTTCTTTTATCCCCGCGAAAGGGTCATTTTGGTAAGTGAGTCGTGCCTACGTGCTCTGTGGAAATAAATAGGCTTGAAGCGGTCATCAATGTTTGAAGCATAAGCGACTTTAAATTTCCAGCAGCCAGGCTGGCGCAGGAGAAGTTCACTAGTGCGGAAAGTTTTAATGTTTTCTTGTTACGATGCTCATCATGAAAAAAAAATAAATAAATAACAACTGATTATTGTTGAGTATCTCGGGAATCACTTGGTGCCGTTTTCCTATTCAAACATTTCGCTAAGGCGCTTAATTACTAAGAACACATAGGTACGACTAAAAAACTCGGAGGTAAAAAGTTAGAGGTCACATATATGAACACTGTGGGTCCTTGAATGCAAATCGCAAAGCAAACCAAGCTAACAGTGGATTGATCATTATAATAGCCATAATTGTTCGTGGTATTTTGCATTGACAGCTATTTCATTTATCCTCTTACTTATTTGCAATGATAAGCAACCATTTTTGTTGGACATTGAAAGACTTTATCAATGTTGGGTGCAAATGCCACGCATTGTCTTGGAGCCCCTAGTTTGCGTTAAAACGTAAAGATCATTTATTAGAAATTTTCCTTTTTTTATAACTTGTGTGGTATTCCGGTGCATGCAAAGGCGTTCACTGACAATGACATCGACATGTTATAACATTTCGTGCAGCCGAAATTATAGATACGTTTTCTTTGTTTTCGCCTAGTTTCTTCTAGGGGAAAAGAGTTTTAAAAATGTATGGCTGCTCCACTACTGTGAAATCCTGAGGAAGTGAGTCGTACGGGCACCCAGCGATTCCAATTCATAGAGTTCCCACTGCTCCATTTATCAAACCGTCGATGAGGCCAATGTTTGAGATAAGCATGTAGGCTTTCCCCAGGCGCAAGTAGAATCTTGTTAGGCAGATTAACAAACTCGGTGTGTGAAATGTATGCTACTTTTTGCTGCGCTTTATCGACTTCCTTCTTCTTACGGCAGTTGAGATACGCGTCGTCTGCAGCAAAGTTCCGTCAGGTTGTTTTCCGCCCATCAAATGTAGTCACGTGGTGACGCAGCGCCGACGCAGAGGTGGCGTAAGGGGAGGGGCATTTGTTGGCTAGGCGAGACAGGGGCGCCCTTTGTCGCACCCCGCCGGAGTCAGGCCAATGTTCCGAAGCATTTAGTGATTTTAATTTAATAATGCTATTAATTCATAGCAATTTCAATTAATTATTGTATTTTAGACCTTGTTCGTTCATTTTAACGCGAGTTCGAGGATTTCTAGCCTTGTTATCGCCTGTATTGAGCGCTTCACAGAGAGCGTGATCACGGCACATTGGATGGATGTGCCGTGATTTGACAGCCGGGCCCATCAAAGTGATGCGCACTTTAAAGGCATCTCCATCGGGAAACACACCGCTAGCGTTAAGTAGAACCAGCAATTCTGTGCTTGGCCCAATTCATTTTAGAGGCACCACATGACCCCACCTGTCAAACCTCTCATGTTTACTGCTACGGTAACCCAGGCATAACGCTACCGTTAATAAGTGTGCGGATGAATTAAAGCTTTCAATCCTAAAATAAAACTTTACCTTGCCTTTTGGTTGTCACACAAATATACGTACTTGCTACCCAAGAAGGAGGAAGAGGATGAAGACAAAATGACAGCCAGTTCTCAAACCGGCTGGCTACCCCGTGATGGGTAACGGGTCGGGGGAATAAAATATATATGCGCAACAACTATTTCGTGCCTTTAGTTGAAACAGAAATGTGTGGTAATTGTTTTGAAAACTTTTATCTACACCAGAACAGAGGGAGACTTTTTCTATTAATGCAGTTTTATGAACGCAGCTCCCTGCTTCAGTTCAAGTTATTGGATTTCATGAGAGTTATAGCACATGCCTTCGTGCGGGAGCGTGCATGTGTGCACGCGTGTAATGTTACAGATATTGTGGTAACATTATACAAGCCTCGCAGCGCATAGCCCAGATCTGTTGTGGAGCATCAGTGTAACACAACCAGTATTCAATTGATGTAGATAATGTTCAGTTAACTTTTTAAAAGCACAAAATATTTTAGTTCTTGTGCTCTTCCCGTATAGTTCACCGTTGTGGGTAGCTGTGGAAGTATCGCAATAAAAAATACATGAATAAACAAAGAAAGAGTAACTTCGGGTTGTTTACTATCGTGTGACTTATCTATGTAACTTGATACACTACAGTAAGTTTTCTATAAATAAACATCGCTTTTATATTGTCGTAATATACACCGAGCACTTGTGAGTCTTCACTTTCCCAGCATAGAAAGCTCTTTCAGTCGTCACCCTCGCCTCTAAAGCGAATCAATTTATTCTTACGCCTTCCAAAAAGAGAGCGGGCACGTTCACCTGTTTGGTTGCCGTATCGCAATAAAGGAATCCGTATGCGTTTGCGCATTTCTAGTCTTTCGGCTGCACTTGAGAAAAACCCTGCAGCTCCTGAAGTGCGGTACAAATGAAAGCTCAAGGACATGCTTCGCAAATGCTTATTTCCTGTTCCTTGTAACTGCAGTCTGCGTGCTTTCAGACAACACTGCCTTGGAGATGTGTTAAGGGGCACTGGTTGGTTCCGACTCGGTGCTAAGCACGCGTCGTTCTTGTTTGTGTTTTTTATATCTTTACTATTTGGAACGAAGGCGCTATCAATACTCGTGTATTTTTGTACGAAGCGCGTGAGTGTTGCTTCCCTTTCATATAATAGAATCAGGCATTGAATAGAAGTACGGAATGCTTGTATAGTGCTGACGTACGTGTAGCCTCTGTTACAGCTAAATTTATTCTGGACCAGGAATAGGTACGGCTCGCCGAATGTTCACTTTTTGTAGGCGACATATCCAGTTCCATATGTGGCTACAGCGGCAACTGTTTCGCCTTCAACCTTTGACGGACTGGTGCTTAGAACTGCGGTATATTTTGGGCCCATGGCAAAGCACCATTTGTGCGTTACGTGCCTCGAAAGCGCTATTGACGTTCTTGCGAGCCACGACCCTTCAGGAAACTTTCTAAATAGTGTAATCAGTTTTTGTGTGCGTGTGTGTGTGTGTGTGTGTGTGTGTGTGTGTGTGTGTGTGTGTGTGTGTGTGTGTGTGTGTGTGTGTGTGTGTGTGTGTGTGTGTGTGTGTGTGTGTGTGTGTGTGTGTGTGTGTGTGTGTGTGTGTGTGTGTGTGTGTGTGTGTGTGTGTGTTTGTGTGTGTGCGCGCGCGCGTGCGTGCGTGCGTGCGTGCGTGTGATGTCGTGTGTTCATCAGTATATATCATAATCATCGCCAAGCACCTGGAGTAGCATGTCAGCTGCTAGGCGAATAGCCGGGCTAACATCTCCAGTATATCATAAAAGCATTTCTCGTTCTCTCTTTATTGATCTGTTCTGTTATGTTCTTTTTTATTCGGTAGATACAAAACGGATGTTTTAGTCACTTTCAGTTAATAAATGGTTTGTTTTAAGCCAACGAAATACTAGAAATGCAACGAAATCATGTGAGTTACCCTTAGCGCTGATTTTTACTTGGATTAGGAAGATCAATTTCATTTGCCAAGGAATGAAAAAAAAAAGAAAACACGGTTACATATATCGAAACATTAGTCTTAGCTCCATTTCATTAAAGAAATACTAAAAAATCAGTTCGCAACCTGCGCACCATAGATTTCCACTTTTTCCTTACGCTTCTGTTTTTTAAAATTGCGGCACATGACATTTTCGCGCTTTGAAAGAAATGACAGTAGTTTTTTTTAATAATTTTTAGTAGTGGATTTCGCCGACAATCCAGTTGAGTGTTGAGCTTGCACCATCGCTTCTCCCACATTCGGGCTTGTAGACACATAGATCAAACACTGGTGGACCCTACAAGAAAGCAAGCTTTGCAGTTTGTTCAAGGTCTTGCAAGCAACGTCGATAACCTATAGCAGGGGTCTCAAACTCACCTGAGCCAGTGGGCCGCAGACACTACCTGGAGTACCGCAAGGGCCAGGGTAGTTTGAAGTGAAAGGGGGGGGGGGGGGGCTTGAACAAGATAACAGCTAACGGTGCCATTTGAAACAGAGTTCTTCCCATATGACTGATTTCTGAAGGGTTTTTAGAGTCAGGATTCGAGAAACTCCGATACCGATTTGTAGAATGACTGAAATCGACGACGATTCTGAAGTGTAGAGTTGTCCGGTTTTGGAGGTCAAGACGTGGTGATATAATGGATTGCAACATGAAAAGAATTGCTGAGACCGCTCATGTCTGTGCAGCTCATGAACGTACTTATTTAAAAAAATTAAAAAAAAGAAATGACTGACGCAGACAGTCATGTGCAGGCCGCGGGCCGCACGCGAGAGGTTTGCGGGCCGCATGCGGCCCGCGGGCCGCGTGTTTGAGACCCCTGACCTATAGGGTCTCCGTCGAACTGTAAATGATGCGGACTAATTCAAAGCGAAGGGCGCGTGAGGGCTTCCTTTTTTGTAGAACTCAAAATATGTCATCGCCGCTGCTACAGACAGTCCACGAGAAAGGCACATGTGCAGCGAGTTCATAGTTACCTCTTACAATTATTAGAACAGACAAGAACAAGTGCTGTTATCAAATGTTTATTAACATGGACGCCTCACAGATGCACTGTATGTTGTGTACATGCACGCCGGCACCACATCATCGTGACACAGGCGCAATAAACAGCGCCATAAAATATCACGCACGTTAACAGCAGCCTTTATATAATCACACGAACGCGCACAGGTTTGTGGACGCTTCACTGAAAAAGACCGATGCACACTTCTCGAAAGAGGCGCACAGCGTGAATAAAACCGTGACCATAGGGAGTGAAGCATGGAACAAGGGTCGAGGTCAAACTCGCTGAATTCAGCCATACAGGTGGGTTCTCTTCCAAATGTGTTTAAGTAGCGTTTACAGCATTCTCCCTAAGGTAATTGTTTATAGACCATTCTAGTTGGTCGCTGTAAACGTTGCGACGTGTCGTATAGGTATGAATTATATATCGAATGGGACGCTAGTGCTTTTTTTGTATGTTTGTTCGCATTCAGAGCGTATCTGATGATGACTTTTTAGCAACTTATGGGTAGCTGACATGATTAGTGCTTAGCTAATGCAGTGAGAATAACTGAAGCCGGAACTACAGCCTCTGTCAGCTTTATAAATAAAGAAATGTCATGTAAGTAACAGGGAAACACACTCGCATGTGAAGATGAGAGGTCATGAGACTAATATCGGTTCGCACTTGTTCATTTTTTGCACTGTACAGTTCATATATGAATGTAAGATTTCAAAACTCGTACGCAGAGGCGGCGGCCACAATTAGCCTGGTAGAGTGACTAAGGGCATACGCGGCTCCTAGTGCTCATAAATAAACTCTTTAACAAAAAAAAAAAGAGATAGATTTCTTCTATATAGCTGTTCTCAAATCGCAGAAAAGCGCATGCATTGTTTGCACCATATAGTATACTTGCCGGTCGATTTTGTGCATATGTGTTTCAGCGACACAAGCTTCCACAAGACGCTCGGCATAGTCTGCACAAGGATAATTATGCTTTTACAATGTAAATACTCAGTAACGTGAACACAGCATAGCAATGGTGGTGCAGATGACGATAACATGAAAAGAGAACCAGCACACGTACAAGACGATAACCACGGCGTCGTCTTATTAGCTTTCAGGTAATTTAGCATTGCTAAAAATTAACTAATTTCACGTGGAGACAGTGAGATAGTGGACTATCTTGGGCCACTTACTTTTACTGCTAAAGCGCGCTTTTATGTTTTTTGCTATAGACGCAGTTTTTCGTGCTCCTTGGTGATGTATCATAATTTTCTCTGCGTTTTATTACTCCGTAATATTGGTGGGTTTTTTGTGTACCGAGTGATACCCAAAATGCGGCAGGACATACAGAAAGTCTTACAGCTTTGTGGTCACCCTACTCAATGCGATATTTGAACAGTGTTTCTCACTGCCCATGCACTGAACTACTTAGATGATACCACCCCATGAAGGCACATCTGGAGGTAGGACACATGTTAAGCCTCAACCCTGGGTCAGTTTTGATCGAAGCCCACGCACTCACGTGCTCCTTGAGAGCCACAACTCTGAGGAAGCTGCCGTGGCAAGTGCTGCAAGCACAACGATCAACACAGGCGCCGAGCTCACCGTCCTCGTGGCAGCACCCACCGGTGTAACTGTCCTGCACTGGCGCATGGGAAGGCCACGGGCTTCTCCCGTAGAGTCCAACGCGACTAAACACAGCCTGTATTCCACCGACGACTCGAGGCCATCGATAGTGTACTCCCTGTACCGATAGGGAATGTCCGTTTCGCTCGTGAGGCTGCTGGTCAACACGTCACTCACGATAGCTCGGAAACCGGACACGTCCTCTTTCGTAGCGACGTACCAGGCGAACCGTATGGTCCTCTTGGATGGCGAGTCTACGACCCTGAACTTCAGGTCCACCGCGGAGCCGTCGTCGTCTCCCTTTAGTTCACGCTCCTCGTCGCTGAGGCAATCGAGAAGGTCGGGGCTGACGTCTACGAGGGTCTGCTTGTGCAGGTGGTTAGGGGAGTGGCAGACGACGCTGTGCCACTCGGTCGCCTGGGGGTTGTGACTCAGCCACTGGCGCAGGTACTTGACGTGGCAGTCGCAGGTCAGGGGGTTTCCTGCAAACACGTCATATTATTCGACACGGCTTGAAGAAATGTCGTGAAGTAACCGGACTCGCTTTGCCACATTCTGATTCAAAGATATCAAAGAATCCAAAGAAGGGTTTTCGAATTTAGGATGTATTGTGAGAGGCGTGTGTGACTGCAGTTCGATTTGGTTAATATATTAACAGTGGAGATGCTTGAGGTCGCTGTCAATCCCTGTCGAGTGTAACGCATCTCCTAGTGAGTATGTGCCACACAAATCGGGCAAGCCCCACTACTAACCTCCGGTACACTAAAAAATGAAGAAACTGCCTAAACTAGCCTAGCGGGCATGTGCCATAAAAAGTGCGCAAGCCCCACTACACACGTCCTGTCCAGTAAAAGTATATTGAAATAGCAGAATGTTGCCACCGTCTCCGAATGTTTAATCAGACTTGGCGACGTTAAGTCAGTCGTACTGCTTGAATTTTTTTTTACTTGAGTAAGTTGAAGTACACAACTGTTACTGCGCCTGTTCATGCTGTACCTCCTCTGGTTGTATGACGCACTCAAACGAAAGAAATATGGCACCTGAATCTCGTAGCTTTGTTAGTGACTTTCTTATTCTGTAGACAGGTTGTTGAACAGTAAATTAAGGCCCTGTCATTGCATCAATGCAGTTGTCGTTGGCAGTGCACATAAAAAAAATTGCTTACGATGGGGTAGGATACACCTAATTGGTTAATTACTTTTATTTAAAGGGACACTAAAGGCAAATAACAATTTGCGTCAGAGTGAAAGATCAATGTTTGGGAATTTCTAAAACGTCAATATTATCAACAGCAGTGCTCTACTAATCGAGAAATTAAGGCAAATGTATGACACCACATGAGCGACGAGTGGGACATCTAGGAAACGATCCCAATGACATCACAGCTGCCGGCTACAATTAATCACTGGTAATCAAACCAGGTGTAGTAAAAAAAGAAGCTCCCGTGCATTACAACACGTAATAAAATGCTCCTCGTCCGTTTCTGTTTGATTCATAGAAAAAGGAACCGCCTGGCGTTACTTTAGGGAACGGCGCGAGTGGTTCAAAAACTGCGTTTTCGCTTGGTTAGGCTGGATAGGTGGCGCCATCTAGCGGAGCCCAGTTGCACCAAGCAAGCATATTGTTCAATGGCCGTTGTTGTTGCTGTGGCTCCCGCTACTTTCACTCTGCTGCTGCTAGTGTCGGCGGTCGCGCAGTAAAGGCGGGCAACGTTGGGCACGGAAACAGTGACGGCTTCAGGCCAACACGATGCCTGAAGGACAACCTGTTCGTTGTGACGCAAGCTATTGAGATTGCAGCGAATGGGGAAAGGACCCTAATGATGGCTTTTCTCGATATATCGCGTGCGTATGACTCAGTGGAGCACCGATTACTATGGGAAGTGCTAAGGAAGCAAGGCCTGCCCGCCAACCTCCAACAAATTCTAGAGGCATTGTACGCAGACAATGATGCTGTGATCCACTGGGAGGGCAAGGTGACACAGCCGATAAAGATATCTAAAGGACTAAGACAGGGGTGCCCCCTGTCTCCACTACTCTTCATGCTCCTGGTGGTTGACATGGAGAGGAAACTCACGGAAAGCGACACAGGTTTCAACCTCACCTACTGGGACCAAGGAGTGATTTGCCCACGCCGCCTGCCAGCCTTATTAATGCCGACGACATTGTGCTGCTGGCCGACAACACAAAGGATTTGCAGCAACTGTTGGACATATGTTCAGTGGAAGCTCAGGCCATCGGTCTACGCTTCAACCCCGCAAAGTCGGCATGCATGGTTGTGGTGAGCCAAGAGGACGCCATGCAACACACTGAGAACAGACTCGTACTACAGGGGGGACCCTGTAGAGTGGTCAAACACTTACAGGTATTTGGGAATAACATTGTCTGCTGCACCACACTATGTACGCCGCTACGAGGATGAACTGAGGCCCAAGGCAATAAGGAAACGTGCCTTCCTGAACTCCAGAGCACTTTGGGCTTTCAACAAATTTGAAGTCACCCGATTGCTTTGGAAATCGGTAGTGGTCCCTGCCCTAACTTTCGCTAACAGCGTGCTCTGCCTGTCTTCCGGGACACGTCAGTCCCTGGAAATACGACAGAGGGAAGCAGGTAGAGCGGCACTGGGGGGTGCACAGGGGCGTACCAAACGAGGCGGTGCAGGGCGAGCTGGGCTTGTCCTCCTTTGAGGCTCGGGAGGCAGTGGCAAAACTCGCTTTTGAGCGGCGACTGAGCCAACTACCAGACGGGCGTTGGGCACGTGAGGTATACAAGTACATCCACCTCAAATGCACCAACACAAGGTGGGTACTACGCACCAAGCGCCTAGCCGAGCGGTACGGGGTCGCACAATGCCGACTCACAGAGAAACCCCTACGGGAATGGAGGACGAAGATCCGCGAAGCAGTCCAAGAGGCCGAAAGTGCCAGCTGGCGGACGACGGCAGCTGGAAAGCCCGCTTTGGATCTCTACATTAAGGTAAAACAATCCATCGAGAAAGAGCCGCTGTATGAGAATTCAGAGGGAAGCGGACTGCTATGCGAAGCTAGATGCGGCATGCTACGAACCCGATCGCTGAGGGCGAGGTACACGCCCAACCTCGACAAGATGTGCCAGCTCTGCAACCTGGAGGAGGAAACCATAGAGCACATTGTACTCAAATGCCCCATGTTGAAACCGAAGGCCTTCGCCGCGCCCGCAAATGACGCGGCCACCGCGTTGACCGCGTTGTTCGACGGGGAGACGGGGGAGAGGCGACAACAACAACAGCAGCAGCAATCGCTGACGATGGCGCTAGGTTTCCGGGAGTCGCAAGAGGAGCAACCGCAATGGGAAGCAGTTGAAACAACGAAGCGAAGATTGGAACATTGGTGGTGTGCGACCTGTCTGCAGGATAGGACACGTCCGACAGCAAGCACATCAAGCCAGTGAATCAAGACTTTGCTTGTGCCAGATCCGGACTTTCCGTTTGATCGCCCGATACAAAGGGCAGGGCAACAACCATCATCATCATCATCATCGACATCAGAGATTCCGCGGGTGATTTGAAGTGCGCTAACGCGATGCGGACCACTAAAACGTGATTTTATTTCAAAATAAGCATTTTCTTGTCACTAAAGTAGCACTACGAGGTTTCTGGACCGCTACTTCATCAATAAGCGTCGACTTAATATTTCCCTTTAGTGTCCCTTTAAGAACATTTGGCTTATATCACTAAACTTGCATAGGGCAGTAAAATTCGGCAAGGATGGTCTACAGTTTGCGAAATTACGGTTTTAAAATTATCTTCGTGCCTGTACAGGACTTGAAGAAGAGTCGGTACACATGAGAAATGAAGCCTCACAAAAGAATGAACAATACTACATTTCTTAATAAAGCATAACGTTTATATTGCTAAGAAAGTATATAGGAGATCAAAGCTGAGCAGTGGATTCTCCAACAGCTTCTAAGCATTTATAACCGCGTTTTAATGACGATCACAATGCAGAAATTACAGAAAAACAAAACGGGCGTGTTTCCAAGCAACACCGCGTTTACACACAGTAATAAGCAAGTTGCAAGTTACTTTGTTGGTAATCACACTCTCCTGTTTTCATATTACATAGGGCACCCCGCATGTGCGCTGATCACCGCAGTGTATGCTTTCTCATTCGCTGAATTCATAGCCGTTAATCAATGCGTTTCAGGTTGCAGTAGGAACATGTCGAGATGTTTCAGGCTGGTCAGATTTCCGAGAACTTTAGAGTAAACTTTACTGACAAAATGGTCATTTTTAAAAGCAGCATGCGACCAAATTTTTGATAATATTGAACATACTGCAACTTCGCAGTTTCATATCCCTATGATGCTTCTTGAAATTATGGGTTTCGTTCAGCTTAGGCCCACTGTCCTAAGAGATGGAGAAAAACAACCAAGTGTGCTCCATCAATCACGCTTGAAAGCTCAGATCAGCTGCATTAGTAAACTAGTTTATGTGCTGGCGAACAAAAAAACAACAGGGAGAAGATCAAAGAAGGAAAAATGTAAACAAAAGGGACGATTTCGCCTTGATGCTCCGGCACCAGTCAAGTGATCACAGGCGTGCGCACGAAGGCGGGGGAAGGGGGAGCAGAAGGGGCGGTCGCCCCCTCTCCTCCACCTATCAACCGAAGGGGGGCGCCAAATCTGCTCTATATCCTTACGCAGTAGGACCTGTCCCGTCGTTCTTTAAAGTGCAAGGTTATGAACATGCAGGTTTTTGACAATAATGGCGGCCAAGAACTGATGTTGCCCCCCTCCAAGAGATGTTTTGCTAGCCATTTTTGCCCCCCGGAAAGTTCGGGACCAAGGCAGGCTGTTGTGGGAAGCACGTTATTGCTTAATTTTCATTTTTTCTTCCGCTGCGAAGCTTTTTTTTTTCTCGAAATCCATCAACTGGGAGGATGGGGGGGAGCTAGGATGAGACTTCGGCTCTCCTCATGAGGAACCCTACGCACGCCTATGCTCGATGCTATATGTCACTATGCTCGCGATGATAATTTTGCGGCGTCTTCCGGGGTACAGCTAGTTTTATTCAGTTTTCTGGGCACCATGAACAACATGGTTTTGACAACAAGCTAATCAGTGACCCTAGCAAGTTTCAACAGCTCTATTTCACCACATCACTTCAAGTATCAAAAAAAAAAAGTATGGAAACTTGTTACGTCAGTGAAGCTTCGGCGCTGAGCTGTCGGCGGGAAGTTTTTTTCTTTTAACCAGGTTCAGACTACATTTTCTTTGAATCCCAGACCAACTATTATATTACAACTTACAAAAAAAAAAAAAAAAAGACGGATTTGAAATGAGGCTTCATTATGTTAAACTTATAAGGTTTTTTTAGTGAATGTTTAGGGCAGTAAGCAAAACAAATCAGGGGAATTATAAGTTCTCACCTTCATAATAGAGACGAAGACCATCCTTAATTCTGGCCATGTATTTTTCTTCAAACATGGTCACGTTATTGAACCGGAGGTCAAGGTGTCGCAGCTGCTGAGATGCCAGAAAGTCCCGCAGGTCGATCGAGAAGATCTTGTTGTGACTGAAGTCCGCCCAGCTAACGTTCTCCGGCAGTGTGAGTGCGCCGTTGGCAATGTGTCTCAGGTCGTTGTACGACATGTCGAGATGTCTCAGGCTGGTCAGATTTCTAAGGACGTTAGGGTAAACTTCGTTGATCAGATTGTGGCGCAAGTCGAGATACTCTGCCTTTCCCCAGGCCGTCGTCGAAGCTGTTCGTGAGGACTGAAATGAAATTGTGGCTGAGATCGACGTGCTTAAGCTTGTACGGAATGTAAGGCGATCGAGGAAACGTCTTTTCCGTCACGAAAGCAACCTCGTTGTGAGATACGTTTATGGAGGACAGAGACAGTAGATCGTCCAGGAGGCCGTGGGTTTTGTTTTCGAGTTTGTTGAGCAAGTTGTGCGAGAGGTCCAGAGTATGTAGAGACACGAGGCCCTTGAAAGCATCGGGCGGTATGAAGGAGATGTTGTTGTAGCTCAAGTTGAGGCGAAGAAGTTGCAGCATACCCTCAAAGGCGTACTCGCTTACGTTGTTGATCTGGTTGTTCTGTAGTCGGAGCTCGAACACGACAGGAAGGCGCCCAAACGCCTTCTTAGGGAGGGCTTTGATCTTATTGTCATTTAGGTACAAGTATTGAAGAGAGCTGAGATCTTCTAGCGCTTCCCATGGTGCCCTATCGATGCTGTTGTTTCCGAGAGAGAGCGTTTGCAGTGTGAGCAGATTCGTGAATGAGCCCCTTTCGAGTCGAGTGAGATTATTACTATCAAGGTAGAGCCTCAGCATGGAATTCATTGACCTGAATGTTCCCGGGCCGAAATGCGAGAGCTGGTTGTTTTGCAGGTGAAGTTCGTTCAATGCTATAGGAAGATTGAACATTCGCTTAATCTTGTTGTCGTTGGCCCTTATCAGGCGAACACTGACCATGGCCGAGAGACCACCGTGGCTGACGTCACTGATATTGTTGTGGCTGATGTCCAGCTCGAGCAGCGTCGGAATCGAACCGAAAGTGCTGTAGCCAATCTTTTTAATCACGTTGTGGCTGAGGTTTACGAATCGCACGCCGGCTAATTTCTCGAAAACCGATCCGGTTATTTCGGAGATGTTGTTGTAACTAAAGTCGACGGTGTGCAGCTCGTACAACCTCTTCTTCGTAAATGCCTTTCCGGTTAAGTCCGTTGATCTTGTTGAAGGTCATGTTGAGCACTTTGATACCGGTAATGTTAGCGACGGGAACGCTATTGAAATCACTTATGTTGTTGTGATTGAGTAGAAGAACGGTGACGTCAGACAAGTAAAACGCGTCTTTCGGTATGGTAGTAATGTTGTTGTGCGACATATCGAAGACGGTGACGTTTGACAACTCCTGGAAGGCCATGTCTCCAATAAAGCTAATGTTGTTATGACTGAGGTCGATATGAACTTGGTACATTTTCAGGAAGGCCGCGCTGGCAATCTTAGAAATCTTGTTGTAGCTGAGATCCAGTTTTTCGAGCCACTGAAAATCCTTGAACTGCTCATACCCCACGTCTTCCATCTGGTTGAAGGCTAAGTCTAGAGTACGGAGATGTCTCGAAGACACGAACGCTTGCTTGTGTACTTTACTTATCTTGTTTCCCCTGAAGTAAACGTCTCGAAGGAATCTCACGCCTTTCACGGTGTTAGCGTCTATTTCAGGGAGTTCGTTGTACGACATGTTGATAACCCGAAGGATTGGCGTTGGCGACGAACATGCCCCGCGGGAAAGTCTTCACTCGATTATGTGATATGTTTAGAAACCACATGTTTGTCAGCTGGTTAAAGTCAATCTTTTGGAACGCCGTGAAGTTGTTGTGGGACAAGTCCAAGTATTTTATTTTTCGAGCGACTCGAAAGGTGTTTCGCTCTATCTTCTCCATCTTGTTGTGATGCAACTCCAATCTTTCAAGCCGATTCAGCCCCGTGAATGCGGAAGGGTGGACTTTGAAAATGAGGTTGTGATCAAGGCGCAGTTCAAAGAGGATGTTCAGGGCGCCGAATGCGTTTGCAGGGATAACTTCGATCCTGTTATGCGCTAGGTTCAGTGACGTCAGATTCCTGAACTTGTTTATAAGCTCGACCGGAATTTCAGGCAGGGCGTTGTCTTCAAAGCTGAGCAACTTTAGCGACTCGTTGAAGTGGTCCATAACGTCCGTGGCGACCGATGCAAGAGATCCGTGAGCTACGGTCAGGTTTATGACTTGTAATCCGCTAAAGACGTCACCGAACAACCTTTTGAATGACGATCCGGTGATAGTGAGGTTAGCTATGGGATGATCTATGTTACCTAATCCTCGAGACATCATGGCTAAGTTGACGTCATCACACACGATGTGAAGTCCGTCGTCTTCGCTTCTGGCACACTTGCAGGGGTAAATTTGAGTATGCCCGCTTGGACACTTTGGGCGAGCTTCAGCCAACGACACCATGAGGAAAAGGAAGATGAAACCCAGGGTCTTCATTTTGGGTGCGTCTGTGGACAATATCTGCGAGGCAAAGAAATGCGATGCACGAAAAATTATTCAAGCCATACATACAAGCATGTCGTTTCATTAACTATTTCAAGCCCAGTAATTTGTTTGTTAACTATTTCAAGTCCAGTAATTTTTTTTTTTGTTCAGTGGTTTCAAGAGTAATTTATGCACCTTGAAAGGTTGTAAGAACGGACTTGTTGGTGAGGATACAACTTGTGGTGCATAAAAAAATACACGGACAAAGAAATTGACGACAGGACGATGCGCTCACTCCCAACAGAATAATTCTGCTGGAAGCAAGCGCATCGTCCTTTCGTCACTTTCTGTGTCCGTCTATTTTTTGTGCGCCACAAGCTTCACCATGTAAATTATGCCTGATCGACAATGTTAGATCATGCCACTGACACGCAGAAAGGCAAAGCGCTAATCTTCACAAATGCAATGATTTAGCGAGTAACCTTCACTTCTAATAAGTCATTCCTCTCGCACTCGCGCATGTGTAATAGAAAGTCATAGAGGCACTAAGAAAAAAAATTTTACGATGCTGGGCAAATATGCAGATGACAACAGTGTACTTCAAGAGCACATAAAAACATAAATATCAAGAAACCAAACGTTGTCAAGTATTTTAGCCACCATTCATGGCCGTTCCCATCATGGCCATGAAAGACATTGGCTAATATCCTCCGAGCAACATGCTTTGTAAACATAAGTATATATCCAAGAGAGAACAGCTACCATCTTAAACAGAATGACCAGTGCAACGCAGTCTTATGAAGAAGTTGTTTGTTCGGCTCGCATATGCGGTAGCTTGATCTTTAGTGGCACGAGCATCGAGTGATAATCTTGTTTCGCTTCTACGCATATCCGGTCAAACAGTTACGTTGTTCCTAAGAAACATAAAATCTTTCAGAAAATTTAAATCGATGGTTCTGGTTGAAGTTAACGGTTATATCGAATACATAGGATATCGGAGCATTCGTTTACTTGAGATAAGTGACAATTGCCTGTCAAGACAAATAATGGAAATTAAGTCACCTACTTCTTTGAAAAAAAAATTGAGCAGCTGGTATTGTTGTGGCACCTGGTGGAGCAGATCTCAACCGCGCTCTTATTTCGATGTGGCCTATGTGATCCACTTCGGCAGCGTGCGTAACGCAAGGTTAACCATGGCCTCCGAGATTAGCCGGCGGCGCGCCGTTGCTCGCAGCCGGCTAATCTCGGAGGCCACGGGTTAACCCAAGGAATATGCCAGAGAACACGAACGCCGTCGTGCGAATGACACTGCCGGACACCTAAGTCAAGCAACAGGGTCACCTCCAGAATTTGTTTTATCTGCTCTTATCTGCTTTCGTTCCTCTTTAGCGAATAATTTGCATATTTAAGTTAAAACTTTCAATACCTTCTCATTGAATTCATTATGTGTAGTGGTTATATATAACTATGCTGTGTGTTCCCAAAGGTAAAAGCTGCGGTACATTGCTATATACGGGATTGTTTTCTTCACTACGAGCGACGAGAACACCGAACCTAGCCCAGCGACGAAAAACGCGGGGGGTGCTTAGGTGGTGCGGCGATGATAAACGGGTCGAGAGCACGGAAGGAGATGACGGTATAAAGCCGAGGCGGTGGGAGGGGGGACATTTACCTTGTTGCGTTTTTCCCGGAGCGCGTTGTGTGTCGCGCGCCCCCGCACCGCCGCACGGTCGCAGCCGCGGCATCTTACGGCGCCCCCCAGCCTCCCTCTACCTTGCTCCACAGCACCTAGCCTCCGCGGAAGGTCGTCGTCGGGCGGCTTCATGCTTCACGCTCGCCTTAGCGTGGCACACACGCGCGTCAGTGCAGGGTTACGTCCCGCTCCCGGCAGGCAGCCTCATTCATCACGCTAATGCCCCGTCGGAGCATGCGCAATCCGTTTTCCCTCCCGCCGTCCGTGCCACCCCGCGCTCGTCTAATGACAAGCCGGGCGGACAAGAGACGCCAATGGCAGCCGCCCTGGCTCGCGGCATCTCAAGACGTCTCGGCCGAAAGCGAAAACGGAGAGAAAGCGAGCCAGGGGTGGGTGCACCCTGTCCGCTGCTCCGTGCCTCGCACACAGGTCGGTGTCGGCAAGCTCACGGCCGAGTCTGTCAGCTCCTTCTGGGCGGCCCTCTCGATTAGTACACGCATTCAGCAGCGATGAAAAACGAAGCAAAAAAATGGCGACCCCAAGGAAGTAAGAAGATAAAAGAACGCAGCTCAAGAACCTGCAAGAATGGTGCACTGGCAGACTCCGCTTTTCATTTGCATTAATCGTGGCTTATTTTCCTTTTCTGTTCTTTGTACATATCGACTCTCTCCTTAATACACTGAACGTTTGCTTCCGTGTATTGGAACGTGTATGATCAGTCCTTCAGGGGGTAAGGCGGCTAGAGGAGAATGGGAAGAGGGGTGGCATGACAGCCTCTCTATAATGCGTGATTGACGGCTGCAAAATGGATTTCGCGTGTCCGGTGCTCAGCCGTGATACGTATCCCGGCAGATTAAAAAATGTGGGAACCAGCGGCGCCGTGGCGTTGACTCGAGCACGAGTGGTCCCTGGCAATCTATAGGTCATTGGCGGTCGCCAGAAGGCAAAACCTACCATGGCATTTAGTGCATGGTGAACAAGGCCAAACGTGAAGTGTTATGCTTGGAAGTTCGTGAAATTTGAAAATGCCAATGTTACGGGCACAGATTTTCTTTTCCTTGCGTGATGCACGGTTGAGCTGAATACCTAGAAGCGAAGTCAAGGCTATTGCGATGGTAAAGGTGACGCGAAAGCGACCCGATTACGCTGTCGCGTTCTACTCTTGAAGGCGAAGATCGAGCGTCCTCGATGATTTTGTTAATGTTTCTTCTTTTTACGAAAAAAAAAAACGAAAAAAGAAACGCACTGCTGATCCTACGATGCAAGATGCCGTATAAATGCTTCACTTATTTCAGATGTCAGCAGTAATGAAATCAAAAGTGGAGCTCAAGCGAAAGTATTGAAAGAGGTAAGAATGCATGCCAGCCTCGCGATCTATTTATTTAAAAAATGACGTACATTATCGCAGATTACTATAGTTGAAGTGAGGCAAGCCGACACACTTGAATAGAAGGAAATCATGTCGACCGCCTTAAAAGAAACATAAAGCATTGTTTCACTGATGCTTCAGTCTTAACACAGCAACAAGAATCGTATCGTGAGGATAACGCACTTGTAGCGGACGTCGTAAACAGAGCTCTTATCCCCCCCCCCCCCCCCCCCCGCTGTCTTAATCCTCCTTTTCTATTTATTTGTCTTTGCGAGACCTAAAGGGACGCTAGCGAAAAAAAAAAAACCAACTGAGCTCACGTTTGTAAATTACTTGCCATGACAACAAAAACCAAATATTTTGCCGCATGAAGACGTATGATAAGAGAGAAAACGAGAAATAAAAAAATTTGTGAGATGACGTCACATTCAAGTTCGCGCACAACCTCTCTTTGATGTCCGAGATTTTTACGGCGGGGTCAACATGGTTAATGACTTATCTGCAGTCGTAAATGACAAGTCTGGCATTGCTCACTATTTCATTGCAATCTAAGTGCTCTGCTTCAAGAAAAGCCAGAATACAGGTATTCTAATAAATGTTTTTTTACCGTTCTTGTTCTCTTCCGTCGTCTATGTTCTTTAAACGATATACTTTGTGAGCTAGCCCATCTGCCAAGCGTTGTTATGTGTTGCGTTACTCGAATACTCTAACGCACCTTAGAGAAAAAGTACGCGACATTTTTTTTTTTTTTTTTGTGGTGGACGTTGCCGTAACGTGGCCTGAAAGTGATTCAATCAGCAAAGTGCGCTTATTTTCTATGGAATCCTTTGATACAGGTTCAACGGAATTCACGATGGCCGCAATTTTTAACCTTGCGTGGGAACGCTTGTGCGATGATACTCATAAAAGTGTAGCCTACTTCGAGCTATTTTGGAATCAAGTGCCTTCTGTCATATTTTTGAAACTAATTTATTGTTAATCTTGTGTCGCTATAGTACACAATAATATGTATCCATTCGCATATAAGTGTATACGTCTTTGTCCGACGTCTATGGCGTGCAAAAACAGTCGTCAGTTCTGGTTTCTACGTCTACCTGTAAGATTATGCCGTAACCCAGGCGTTCAATTACAACCGTGAGCGCCTCATTATGCTCCGCGCCTCTCAGAAGGAAAAGCGTTGATTTGGGACTTTACATTCAATCAAGTGCTGCACCCGTTAGTGCTTGTGAACGGAGCAAGCAGGATGCCAAAGGTTTGATCACGGCCGCAACTGCGAAATTATGAAGTCGCTAAGGATACCCGTGTAAAGTGCATAAACGAAAAAAGGAGGTAGACTGAGGCACCCGGTTCATTGTTCACCGTAAACTAATGAAACGAGAAAATGTAGCATTCACGTTAAATAATGCTACGTGGTCTACTCTTTTTGCTACTTATAACTGCTCAATTTATTCTACAAGTATAAATATCGCTTTCCTCATCTTTTGCAAGACCGGCTTCAGGTCGTCGCCTGGCTGTTTTGAATCTTGGCAGGAGATGTCTATCCGGGTGCGGAGGTTGTTTGAGGCAAGGTCGCCTACCTCTTGCCACCCCCCACCCCCCTCCTCTATACTCCTCACTCTTTCCTCCTGGCGTGCCGTGGCGAGTTGACAGGCAGGAAGCGGTCGTTTCGGGGGTGGGTCTTAGGAAGGGGGGCAACCTGTTTTAAACATGACACGGCGTGTAAATTTTGATTGACGACAACCGTAGAGTGGCAGGAGGTTCTTTTTTTTGTTTTCTCTGCTTTAGAAGCGTCAGCGTGATAGCCACTGGCACGAAAAAGCCGCCAGGTAAAAGTGAACGTCCACAAAAAAAAAAAAAAAAAAAAAAAAAAAAAAAAAAAAAAAAAAAAAAAAAATTGAAAACAGAAAAAGGGAGGGGAGAAGAGCGGAAAGCTGACAGGACGACCGGACCGGGGCGTTTGTTACAAAGCCGGGGATATTCGGCGCCGGCGTTCCCGTGTGGGTTCCCTCAGGGAGAAAATCCGCGAAAAGTTGAGGTCTCATTTAAGCGCAAGCGGCCATACACGAAGCATGCGTTCCGTCTGTTGAAGGCGTCTTAGAGGGAAAAATTTCTTCGTTTTAAGATTTTCTCTTCAAATACCTTTATTAGTTTTCACTTTTATGCTCCAGCCTGGGGCGCTGTGCTGAGGCATACGACGCAAGTAAGCGCGCACTAAGCATGGTGATGTGTTTTTGGAACTTCTACGAAGCAGAAGCCATGGGCCTATCATGAAGAAGCTCGTGTCATTGCGGTTTATTTCGAGCGTGTTATTCGCTGCCGGACGTGGCACCTGAATTCTCCCGAAATCCGCCCGCAGGGAAACCGCGATTTCGCAAAATTCTGCGGAAGCGTTTGGGAGGAAATGGGATTCGTTTCCCTGTACACACGCGCTATCCTTTTATTTGCTTTCACTTGAAAGCATCGGGATTGAATTTCACGGAAAGGCGCACGGTTTCTTAACTCATTCTTGACATCTTCAATCTTTTATCAGTAGAGCTGTGAAAGTCGAACTCAGAAGTTGTAAAGAAGAAAAGTAATGATGAAATCGTGATCAGTTCGTCTGACAGGCCTTGCTCGAAGAAACATGCCGTTTCTTGGTACCGCGCTCATTTCCCGAAGTGATTCGGGAACGAGAAATACGGGCCCTTTCAACGCTCAGACGGGCACAGATTTCGGAGACAGCTGGTTAAGAAGGTTTTTTAGTAGGTTAAAGGAAAAATGTGTGGGAAATATTCCAAATCCTCTGTTGAAGGGTTCGCCTGAAAGAATAACAAAAAAAAATGCACGAGAAGGGGCGAGAAGCTGGGAAAGAGAACCACATTATGTGTGTGTAAGAGAGAAAGATAATAAATTAACACCTTACGTGAGATTTAATATCGATAAAATATGCCTAGAATCCGGGAATGAGCTGTAAAAGCGACAAACTAACAGTTGCAGGTAAATAATGTTTATTGTCTAACGTACGAAACTTCGAAACCATTTAATAAAGTTAGCATCACGGCAGCACTTTTTCTTGTTTTTTTTTCATGGAGAGTATACCAACATACTGACCTTCAAGTGTTGATCCAGTAAGAAAGTTATAATTCCATCACGTGGTTGTCTGCTCTTCGGTCACAAACTTGGCGCTGATGGTAATCCTTTAGACGTTACAGGCAGCAGCGATGAAGTTCGGGTATCTTGAAACCACCCTATGTCACAAATATCACGAAGGCACAAAGGTTGCTGTTTGACTAGCGACCACTTCCGCAAGTACCACGGCACTGGCACACTACTCACTGGATACCACCAAACTCAGAAACCTCTAACAGGTGTGCGGTGAAGATTCAATTCAACGTAGCATACTGGACGCGTTCGTCGTTTATCGCGCAAGTGGGATTCCCGTGTTGTCGCCGTTCCGTCACGAAAAAGGCACAGCCACTACAATGAACGAAGCAAACCGTCCGATGACATCTTCCCTTCGCGAACTGGTGCACGTCTGATGTGTTCGTCGCACGCTATTCGAGGCCACCTGTTGCATTCACCGCACTAAGCGAACCTCCGCCGAGCACCCACGCAGTCGTCTCACCGCAGTGCTTTCGGATTCAGTCCAGTATGCGGCAAAAAACAAGTGTCGCAACGTTCTCGTTGCCGCTGCTGCTACTTCGCGCTCATTCGAAGCCCCGACGTGGCACTGAACCGTCGCGTTGACCACACTGTCACCAGGAGGCCCCCCTTTTTTGCGCACACGGTGTCGCCGAGAAGCAGGGCTGTCACGACCGGTCTCGTCCCACAGAGGCCAATTTGTCGCGGCTGCCGGGACGTCTCGCGTCTCCCTGAGCGTGAGTCGACGGGGGGCAGATGAGTGGATTCCCTGTGTCGGCGCAGCATCGCTGGCCGTCCCTGTCGTGTTTGTGGTGCGGCCGATTTGCCTTTCGCGTTCCGTGGCGCCGAGGAACGTGGGCGACCGCCGGAGCGGAAACGACGGCGCGGGCTGACCCACAAAAGGGAGAGGCCGGCTCCCTTCTCCGTTCTCGCGTGTATTTGGGTCACGTCTCTGCTGGACAGGTTTCGCTGGCCATGCGCTGGCGCTCATCTCTCTCTCTCTTTCTCTCTCACACAGCCTCCTCACAGTACTCGTTTTCTCTTCACTCCTTTCCCGTAACAGCGTAGACTCTGCTGTGTGTGGTATCTGCTGTCGAGACGAAACAGCCCTTCTCACCATTCTTCGGGCAAAGCTCCCGCTGTGGGCGACCTTCGCGTGGCGGCGGGCTTGTGAAGAAGAAGGCGTGCACCTGCGGCTCTTAGCGATGAATTGATACGCAAGACCTCCCATTATGTCCTCTGCTGTGTACGTGCGGCGACCCAGAACTATAAAGCAATAAGTCAGTGGATGTGAGAAAAAGGTTACTATTCTTTCTTACCGCGAAAAATGTGCGTTTATGACTGGTATGGGCGAGACTCCTCTTCCTCCTCCACTGAAGATAAAGCGTTCGATTTTTTCCTTGTTTCTTCCACGGGAGTAGTTCGTTCTGTACCCGCTGTTGAAAAAGAAGTCTATGAAACGTATAGTAATATAACCCTCCACGCCTTGGTTGAGTTGATTTTCATTCGTGCGCTTTTTCTACATACGCTTAAGAACACTTAAGCTGGACTAGTTGGTTTATGTGCCTTTCTTGCGAAACAGCGGCAACACGGGACAGGCGAAAACGCTTTAGCGTGTCCTTTATTCCACCTGTCCCATCGATTGCGCTGTTTCACCGTTGGCCTACGCACTCGTCAATGTAGCCTTGTGAAAATTGTCTTTGAAATCCTAAATTCCACAGCACAGTTAACCTCCTCCTGAGTAGCCTCCGTGACAAGTCGCTCGCGATAACTGCCACTTTGAAGCAATGCTTCCGTTCGCTTGGAATCGCTCGGTGACTCACCCTTATAGTTCACGGTGTCAATACACTGATCATTAATGAAACAAGAAACAATGCAGTCATTTTTACGAAGACAGGTTAATATTATGTTTCCGCAGGTGTAGCGCGCTTAACGTAGTTGCAGTTTGTAGCTTCGTAAGTTTCGGAAGTCTTGTCATGGCAGGTGCCCACATGCAGCTGTTCTCCTCTTCATGAATCGATAATTGCACTTGGTTTGAAACATAGGCGCATGCAAATAGGCATTAGTTTGAAAGCGTAGTATGTTCAATGATTAGTCGTGGCATCAACTGCTATCCGCAAAAGAAAGAAAGAAAGAAAGAAAGAAAGAAAGAAAGAAAGAAAGAAAGAAAGAAAGAAAGAAAGAAAGAAAGAAAGAAAGAAAGAAAGAAAGAAAGAAAGAAAGAAAGAAAGAAAGAAAGAAAGAAAGAAAGAAAGAAAGAAAGAAAGAAAGAAAGAAAGAAAGAAACCGTGTTTATTAATCGTTTAATTAGTGGTGACTGACAGGTGGTGAGGCCGAATTTGAGAATCGAAGCCTTTCTTGCGAAAAGCCCTATTGGCGCTTCGAGGTTTCGAAAAAGAGGCACCTGGTAATTGTTGCTGAGTAAGGAGATTCCCCCAAATTCACCGGTGAAACCGAAACCGAAGCGCAGATGATCGCAAGTGAGCGTAAGTAATAGAAGACCAGAATGACGTCGCTGTTCACGACAACGACATCAATGGTGTTAGCTTTGCATTCGCTAAAGCTCGGGGGTCATGCGTGCTGCAAGTGTATAGTCGCAAGCGTAGCCAGCGCAACGACGAGGACAATTCGATCGATGGTGGTATAACGACGCTCGCTTATTTTGGACTTCTCAGAAGAATATGACAGTTGCGCTATTCGGCGTTACGGTTTTGGTTTCGCCGCCAATATTGGTCAGGTTTCATCACTCTGCTAAAATTATCAGCGGCAACATTTCGGAAATATCAAAGCGGCATTGGGTTCTGCGTAGGAAGGGCTCCAATTCTTCCGTTTGACCCGACTGCTGTTATCCACTAATTAATAAGTTAATTAAATTTCTTTATTTACTGCCGTAATTGATGTCTTTAGTAATCTCAAGGTGTCTGCCACTGTTGAAAAAGTAATTATCAAGGCAGCGAGCAAATACTGCATTTCCCCTATTTTTTTAGTATTCTGGGTACATTTGACATGACAAGAACAACGCACACGTTTGGGACGAAGTTCATTCGCAGACGCACGACTCACTGTCACGCCTGCTGCACAGTGATGTCTAGCCATGTAACAGTGCATTTAAAGCCACATTAGTGAAGCCAAGGTGGTCAAAATTATTCCTGAGCCCCAAACCCCCCCTCCAGCTCCCCTCCCTCCCCCCCCCCCCCCAAAAAAAAAGGAGGAAAAAAAAAACACTGGCCAACCTTAAAATAACATGGGGCCCCAAGACGCCCGAGAATCTAATTTTTAAATTATAGTTCACCCGATACAAGACCATCTATAAGTTCCTTGCGCGAATCTCTTGAACAGTTGCGGCTTAGTAAGAATAAAATGTTATTAAATACCACAGAACTTTGCCTGCTTATAAGTTATTCTCCCCCAATGTGCCTAATACTGTATTCATTATTGGGCTTATGTTGGAACCACTGGTTTTGTATTCTTGGTTTCTTACTAATTAACCTAAGTATAGATGCCTAAGGGCTACGCAAATAGAATCTGACTTTTAAAGACTGCACAGTAACCAGCCTATACGGCAAAGCAATGCGGTTGTCTGGTTATACCGGGAAAGCTCGAAATTGGTTTCCGCTGGCTTCTCAGAGGAGCGATTAGCCAGAACTAGCCAATTTTCGAGCTGAGCCCTGCATACATTTATTCTTTTTGCATCCTTCGGCATTTCTCTAGACGCGTATTGCCTGACGTCAGCCGTTGGTAGGTTCATCGCCCCTTTGCAGCGGACGTCATATATGGCGTAGGCGAACACGTTCTAATTGCTTTGCTCGAGTAATGAGAGCTAGAGTCGAACGTCTTCGTGCGAGCGCTACGTGCGTCAGGAGTCAAGGGCACACAGCTGTGTTCTCGGAATGCCCCGCGGGCCATTTCTTTGCTATCGAAACTGCCGGGACTGGCAAAACAAGCAGTCAGCCTAATTACGACCGAGTTTTCTCCCCTGCTTGGCTCACGAGAGAGGCGAAATTAGTTTGTTGCAGCGAGTCGGAACGAAGTGGCGGCCGATTGCCACTCAAGAAGTGCGCGTTGTTGAGTGAAGAAGCACAGAAACAGGCGAAGGAGAGGAGGCAGGGGGGTGAGGGGTGGATTCGCCTTTTTTTGCGCGCAGATGTGCCGCAATGACACGTCTCGAAGAGGGCATCGTTCTTATAGTCCGAGTTCAATCAGAATCGTTTCCAACATAATTGCAATCTGCGTGAGGACTTAGTTTAGCTGAAGTCCCTTTCTTTCTTTTTTCGCGTCTCTTGGTGGATTTGGGCGAACCTTATTGATTACGGGCAATGAACCACTGGGCGTGAGCCTATTTTAGGCTGCAGGACTTAAGTCAGCATTGTTGAGACCATGAGCTCAATATGTACAGGCGTGCGTTTCTTGTTAGTTTTTTTTTTTTCATTTAAGTTAGTTATTTGGCTTGGTCGTCTGATTGTACATCTCCATGCAAGCGGACAGCGGTACCTGTCCTCGGTGCGCAGCCAGATACGGCAGCGACTGCCAAGTTCAAATAACGGAGGGGGCTGGCCACTCAATTCGGCGTCCATAGAATTAAGAAGTCTTGACTATCAGACTCACACCTCGATACCTAAGTGTGTGACACACACAAACACACACACACAAACACACACACACACACACACACACACACACACACACACACACACACACACACACACACACACACACACACACGCACGCACACACGCACGCACGCACGCACGCACGCACGCACACACACACACACACACACACACACACGCACGCACGCACGCACGCACGCACACACACACACACACGCACGCACGCACGCACGCACGCACACACACACACACACACGCACACACACACACACACACACACGCACGCACGCACGCACGCACGCACGCACGCACACACACACACACACACACACGCACGCACGCACGCACACGCACACGCAGACACACACACACACACACTCTCTCTCTCACAGAAACGCGAGCGTGCTTGGGGAAGGAAACCAATGGCGGCCCACTGTTGGATATGGCGCTTTGGTCACTTCCGAAGTTTTGCTATACAGTCGCTCGTTTTTAGCACCACATCTTATACATATTCTGCCCTAGTCACGAAGGCGCGTGAAGCGTTTTCATAAATGAAGCACTGCGCATGCGACCGCTTACGGCTATGATACATAACTTCTGTGCTACGTAACTAACATGGTTGTCCCAAGACAATTTTCCGAACATATTACGCCAAATATTTGAAAAGCTTGAACTGTGTCTGTTATTGCGCTTTTATATACTAAGATTGCATTGCTGACCACATCGCTGTTTTTTGGCCGGAAAGCTATAGCTTTTGTTTCGGTAGTATTAATCTTTATCGCATTGTAATCAGTCTACTTAACCAGCGCATTAACTCTGGGTTTGTCCCATCGATTATATCAGCTTATAATGTGCCAGGAGAAAAGCAAAGTCGGGTCACCCGCGAAAATCACGAATTTTGTGGTTTTATCAATGTTGACAATTTCACTTATGTTCGAGTTAAAGATAAATGGACCAAGGATACTTCCTTGTGGAAAGCCAAACAAAAGTGGTTTCATATCGGAAGAGTGGCAATTTATGCTTAAGAATTGGTGTCTGGCATTTGAATAAGAGCGGAGAAAGGGCAAGACTTTGTCGCGAAAGGCGTACTTTTAAGTTCTTTTAATAACAGGGTACCATTAAGATATTCGAAGACTTTCTGTTTTCATAGAACGACTTCTGTTGGGTGCTTTTCCTGAATCCGAATTATGCCAGGGGTATTGCGTCATGCTTATCGCGAAAGCTGGACAATCTTAACAAAATAATTTTTTTTTTCTGGCTCTTTGAAAATATCTTAATAGAGACACTGGCCGGCATTTGGCTGTGTTGCTTTTGTCCCCTTTTTATGCAGAATTGATTGCTTTTGCTGATTGCATTCATTTCGGTAAACCTCCTCCTGCTAAACAGATTGAAAACATGTGTTAGGAAAAGGGCTAAAAGGTCTATATGTGCTTCACGGGTTTTATTCTAATACTATCTGCGTCACTACTAGCACTACTGTTGAATCCTACAAAAGTGGAAATCCCCTGCGTCGTTGTAACAGGGTTAAGAAAAAAATATTTTGTCGTTACTACGTTCTAAGTAACACAGGGTATTTTCATTAGTTTCTCTTGCATCGAGATTGACGGAAACAACTGAATAATTCTGCTTATCATTTCACATTAAATTCTTCATCATTTTGTCTAATTGTTTTTGTGTTAAAATTCCTAATACCCGGATGGATTTAATGCGGCACTTAAATTTCTCCATGTTTTGTCTGATCTTGGTGCGGAGATAGAAAATAGGTCGCAGAAATAGTTATTCCCGGCCCTTCTAATTTTTTTCGTTAAACTGTTCCGATACGTTTTATATACTCTGAGTATATCAACATTACTAGCGTTAACCCATTTTATTGCGATAGCAATTATATGGACAATCTCGGCTGATTTTCCGCCGTCTGTCGACGCCGTCATGTCCCGGATATGTATATGTATGTGTATATATAAAAAAGGCATAAAGAAAAAAATCAGTAGAAAAAAATTCCAAACCACCTAATCGGGAATTCGAACCAGCGACCCCTCGCTCCGCAGCCTGCTGCGCTAGCCAACACAAGCCACACGCCATGCTCGCGCCAGCGGTATAACGGTGAGCTATTCATATGCACCATTTGTCGCTCGTGGAACGCAGATCTCGTAACAGCTTGATCGTGTTTTCTATCACGCAATGCTTTTACAGTTTCTTTCAAATTGAAAACTGCCCTTGAGAGGCGCACGAAACGGTGGCTCCCTTCTTTACCGCTCATGTAGAAGGAAAAAAAAAAAAGAACACCGGGCACACTTGGCGTCAGACGCCACCAAGTGGCAGGAGACGCAGAGGGGTCATCCCACGAGCCGCAGTTTAAAAGAAAAAGAGGTATCGAACAGCGTCGAAAAGTCTAACAGTATCCTTGGCCAATCCCCCCTGAGTGGGTATGAGCCATGTCAGAGGCAACAACAACAACAACAGCGTCGGCTTCTGCATTGTGGACACTCGCAGCGCGTTGCTCAAATACAAACACGTAACAACTGCGAGAATTGTTAGTTCACGCTTGTCCTGTGTATACCTATGCGTTCTTTTCGTGCGTCCTTCTTTGTGCTGCGGCCGCGCGTTGCAAGTATCGAGCTGCTTGTCGTTCTTCGTGTGACAAACTAATTTCTTGCTATCGCATTCATTGCTTCGCCCTAGTGGCGAAACTGTGACTTTTTTAAAATATTGTGTCCTTAACCTAAATCTTGCTTAGTAATTCAGGTGTAATCAATGCTGTCGAAGCTTTTTAGGTTCGTAAAAGCTTGTGTAGAAATGAAGCATTATATAAGAACAGAAAGTAATTCAAAAACTTATCATACGAGCAGTCAGGATCGTTTTTTTTCAATATTTCGCTGCAATGAACATTTTCCAGCTATCTCGGAAAGTTTTCAATGTTCGAAGCGTTATCGCTTGAAGTGGAACTTGGTGTGTTGTAGTTGTTCTTAGTGTATTTCTAAGCAACATAAATTGTGATCGCTGATATATGTACTCATGGAACCCGCCTTTCGTCGAGAAGGATGCAGTTTGTTACGAATAGATAAAGAAGAAGAGGTAATGGTGACTCTTGTAGGCATGGTGATAACATTATTGCAACAAATGAAAAAAATTGTTTGTTCCAGTGTTCTTTTGTTAGAGTTGTCAGCTAACATATTTACATTAAAATCTTCTAGTATGACGTCATGGTTATTTTCACTACATAGGATAGGAGTGATTCGAGGAAATGCAAAGAAAATATGAAGACTGTCGCTTGGAGGTCGATAAAAAAGAGCCACTAATGTTCGATTGAAAATTAGAGTTATACATTCATAATCAGTGTTCATGCGACAGAACTCCGGTAACAGATCACAAACAATGTGACTTTTCATCATCATATATCGGGTGTTTCAAGAAATGAGTACAAAAGTATAAAAAAAACTAGGAAATGGAATATTTATTCGATGCCTTCACAGTTGCTTCATCTGTAGCCGCAGGCATCTTAGCATCGCTAAAGACATCATTTGGGAGAATAATTAAGATGGTTAAATTAATTGAGTTGTTTTTAATTAGCGGAGTTAGGTGGTTATGTCAAACGGGAGAATCGAAGTCCATCATGCAAAGAACCTATTGCAGCTTTGGATTTCTAAAAAGTGGCCTCTAGTAATAATTTCGGAGTAATGAAATTCACCCCAATTAAGCTGTGAAACTGAAACCAAAATGAGAAAGAGCGCAACTACCATATCCTTCTGAGACGTCCAGAATTAGTGAGCCTTGTTGTAACAAACATCAACCGACGTCGTTGTGCGGGTGTGCTGGTCACGCTTTCAATTATAGCACGCATGACGCACATACGTTAACGAAGGCGGAAGAATTACACCTCTGTAATTGTTATCTTGAAGAGTAACGTCATTCTGATGGTCTGCTTGTTCCGCTCGTCGGTGCTTTGGTTTCGGTTACGCCGCTGACAACGTTGAATTTCATTATGTCGCAATAATTACCAGAGGCTGCTTCTTCTATATTTCAAAGCTGCGATCGTTTCTTCGCATAAAGAACTTCGATTCCTATTCACATAAAAGCCTAGCTCCACTAAATAAAATAATTATTTAACTTTCCTAATTACTGTCTCAAATAATATATTTAACCACCTTAACGTGCTTGCGGCTACGGAAGAAGTAATTGTGAAGGCATCGAAGAAATATCGCATTTTCCTGATTAAAAAAAAATTTGGACACAATTCTTGAAACACCCGGTATACACCTTTTGCTCTGCTAGAAGTTCTATTTTCAAAAAATTCTTACACCCAGGTATACTGAAAACATTGCTTTTTTCAACATACTATCTTTAAACACCCGGTATACACCTCTTGCTCTGCTGGTAGTTCTATTTTAAATAAATTCTTATACCCAGGCATACCGAAAACATTGCTTTTTCAACATACCATGTTTCAGTTCACATAGTTATATAAAATGCGTTTTTTAGCTCATTGAAAAGTACCTCCAATTGCGTTCGCTTGTTTACAGCGGATTGTGCACTCAAATGACACATTTTCATACAGCGTGCACACTCATGTCTACATCACCTTCTGAGTACTCCCGGTTTGGCATAGTCAGCAGCTGCCATGGTTAAAATTCAAACAGATACAGCGAGACACTCGGAATACAAAGCCCCTTCCTATTAGGCGTTGCACACAATGATTGCCCCGTCTCTCCCTTCTAATGAACATTTTGCCATTCTTGTGCCACGCATACCTGTAGCTGTGGTCCTTGGCCTAGGCTTTTGTCTCTCCTAGTAGAATTTTGTTAGCTTTCAACAGATCCTCAAGAATGTACTACTGTTCCTTGCATTCTTTCAGCACATGTTGTTTGCTCTGGAAGTCTTCATTGTCGGACTGTTTTGCGAAGGGAACTATAATTACGGGCACCTCGTCACGAACAGCAGGCAGTCTGTGAATCGGCATGATGTCGTTGTTGGCGAGTTGAGGCAAACCCAGTTTTCGAGCTATTTCAGAGGCCTTGAGCATTACGTTTTTATTTTGTGACACCGGAATCCAGTTGGAATGCAAGATTTAGCTTCCTACTGTGCTACTCGAGTTCATTGATATCCTGTTTGCCATTATTTGACTCAGAGTTTGCCGCATGGCTTTTCAGTTCTTGCAATCTGATCTTTATACCCGCAATTCGGACGATGGATGTGCTCGACAATTTCATCATATTCACTAGACATCTCTTTTACTGATTCCTCAATGATTTCCATCGTGTCCTTAAGTCTCAAAAGCCCATCAAGTGTTTCATTACCATTCAAGAACATGCTTGCAAAGTCTATCTGATCACTGTTAAATTTAAAACATTGAGCACCTCTAGACATTGTTGACTTGCATGTCGGACGTCACCAAGACTTACGTCATGCTTCGTTTTTTTACATGTATGTTCTTAAAGCTATGGAACGTTTTCCAAATTGGTGGCGATAGCTACACCCTTCACAGATCAAACCTCCGCCATCCGAGCACGAACATTTGCCGCACGGACAAGTCTCAATTTACAGATTAGACATGCCGGTGTAAAACGCCTACTAACTGTTAGCGAAGGTAACAAGAACCTGCAATACACTTGCGGCATTACCAGCATTACAAACTGCCTTGGCAGCGGCAGCATCAAGAAAACAGGTTCACTGTAATCAGAACTGAAAGAAAAAATCACTGTAACCTGAAAAATCGATGCAATTAGCTTAATCACGCGTGTGCGCACAGGCTGCCGACGCTGCCATAGTGTGATAAACAGCCGCCAAGAGCCAGAAGGAAGCCACTGGAATACGCCACTGTGGGTCACGTGGAAGTTGGCAAATGGCACGCCAGCAACTGTCCGTGATAACCGCAGGAACTGCAGGCCCGAGCGTCACCGATTCGGTCTGTTGATGAATAGGCTGAAACATCAATGCAGTGAGCTTGAGTACGTGTGAGCGCACAGACTTCCACCGCTGCCACAGTGTGCTTACACACTTAATATGCTTGCGCTTAAGTACGAGCAAAGTAATATCTAGCTATGGAAAAAACGTAACGTAGCTACAATTCAGCAATGAAAAATTTTACCATGAGAATTCGTCGTCATGTCGTAAGGTGATATTAATGATATAGAAAATGGTTTTAATTCCTTAGGGGTTGATACATACTTTCTTTTTTGCTTAGTTTTTGAAAAGAAAGCGGAAGAAGGCGCAGGCTTATGGGATTCTTTTTAACGCTCCGTGAGCCGGAACAAGAACTGAAATCCATTGAATGTCCGGCTCCAACCAGAAGCTGTTTTTGCTCAACGAAATACACAACCGCAACAATTAGACTTGCCAGAAACACCATACATCCCAGCGCGAGGCCGCCGATACCATCAGAAAGCGGCGACATCGGCGCCGAGGTTCATCCAAGAAGACCGATGCCTATGCGTCTACAGCGCCTCTTGAGCGCCCTGCTTCACTGCTTCCCTTGTCAACCGGATCCTCCACGGCCGGTACGAATTCCACATTTCCTACATTGCCGAAGCCACAGTCCCATAGATGGGTGACGGCCGGCGTAAACGACAACACCAAGGAAGGCATGGACACATCCGACGCAGCTTGGCCTTCGTTGCCGAAGTCGCAGCCACATGCAGAGTAACAGCGCACGTCGGCAATTGTGAACACTGAATCACCGACTGTCCGGTTGCCTGAAGAAGAGAAGGCAATCGTTGTAGTTCTTCAGTCACTCCTAGACACACTTCGCATGTTCGTCGGCAAGCTCAAATCCCCATACGCTCAGTCCGTGCAACAGGGGCTGGATGGTCTATGTCCAGTACTTGCAAGCCTTCAGTATGCACCATTACTCGTCTACCTCCAGTGCAACGTGACTCGCCCGAGATCCTATGGAACGCAGTAGTGTTTTAGATATGAAGCATCTTATGGCGAAGCTTAATCCGGTGGTGGTGTGCCGGCGTGACCACCCTTACTGCGCATGCGCAAACCTTTCAAAAAAAAATAAAAATAAAAAACCTCCTCTCCCCCCTCCTCTAGGCATCCCTCCCCGCGGCAACCACACCCTCACTGCGCATGCGCCTCCCTTCCTCTCTCCCCTCCTACATTCCCCCCCCTCTCTCCTCTAGGCATCCCTGCCCGCGGCGTCCACACTCCCATTGCGCATGCGCGTCCCCCCCCTCTCTCTCCTCTCCTATGCTCCCCCCTCTCTCCTCTAGGCATCCCTGCCCGCGGCGTCCACACTCCCACTGCGCCTTCCTTCCTTCCTTCCTTCCTTCCTCCTAAAACGCTCTAGAATGCAGAAGCTGGGCCTTTGCCTTTCTCTATTGTTATCGTTATAAAAGAGATGTGGGGCCCTTGTTCACGTACACGAATGTACATAAACACTATTAGGCAATTTGAGAATAGTCAGCATAAAACATCTTGCTGCTCTCAAAGCGTATCCTTGTAGCTATACATTATACATTGTATTAAGGCGAAAGCCTTTAATGTCTCATGCTCACGTCCGTCCGGTGTCCGTCCGGCGTCCGGTGTCCGTCCGTCCGTCCGTCCGTCCGGTGTCCGTCCGGTGTCCGTCCGTCCGTCCGTCTGTCCGTCCGGTGTCCGTCCGTCCGTCCGTCCGTCCGTCCGGTGTACGTCCGTCCACACCCCCCACTGCGCATGCGCCAACCCATTAAAAAAATAAAAATAAAAAACTTCCCCATCTCCCGCTTAAGGGAACCATGTGTGGATGCGAAGCAGCGGGGAGATGGTTAGCTTGAGCGAGAGAAACGTCGCCGCTCCGTCATTTTTATGCAGCGGAACTACCGTGGTGCCCCCCAGCGGAGTATGCAGCTGTCGCACCACCTGTCGCGCGCCTCTCCGTAGAGCATTCCTAGAGCAGAGAAAGGGGGGGGAACCGTAGGATAGGAGAGAGAGAGGGGACGCGTATGCGCTGTGGGGGGTGTGGGACGCGGGAGCCGCTCCGTAGAGTAGAGGATTCCTAGAGTAGAGAAAGGGGGTGAGCATAGGAGAGAGGGGGAGAGGACGCGCATGCGCTGTGGGCATGTCGGACTGGGGCGCCGCTCCGTAGAGTAGAGGATTCCTACAGCAGAGAAAGGGGGGTGAGCGTAGGAGAGAGGGGGGAGAGGACGCGCATGCGCTGTGGGACGCGGGCGCCGCTCCGTAAAGTAGAGGATTCCTAGAGTGGAGAAAGGGGGTGAGCGCAGGAGAGGAGAGATAGGGGGAGGGGACGCGCATCCGCTGTCGGGGTGTGGGACGCTCCGTAGAGTAGAGGATTCCTAGAGGAGATAAAGGTGGTGAGCTTAGGACAGGAGAGAGAGGGGGGAGGGGACGCGCATGCGCTGTGGGGGGTGTGGGACGCGGGAAGCAGGGACGGACTAAGCCCCCCCAAACACATGCAAGCAAGATCGAGGAATGAAGTCAACCTGGGCTACACTAACACATGCAAGCAAGATCGAGGAATGGAGTCAACCTGCGCGACACACACCACCTGCCTAGCCATTGCTAAGCAGCCTCTCTCTGCTCTCGGCCATGACCCTGGTGACTGTAGTGGTGGTTGACGGCCTTATATTGTACTACAGTGTTCTCGTTCGCATAGTGGGTGCTTCCCTACTTCATGAAAGTGGCCGGACGCGGGACGCGGGACGGACGCGGGAGGGACGGACATAGCCCCGAGCATAAGATGCTTCGCATCTAAAAACCTCCTCTCCACCTCTCTCTCCTCTAGGCATCCCTCCCCGCGGAGGCCACACTTTCACTGCGCATGCGCGTCCCCTCCCTCTCTGCCCTCCTACGCTCCTACTTTCTCCTCTCCTACGCTCCCCCTCTCTCCTCTAGGCATCTTTGCCCGCGGCGTCCACACCCCCACTGCGCATGCGCGTCTTCCCCTCTCCTACGCTCCTCCCTCTCTCGCCTCGCGACGCCGACGCAGGCAGCGTCTGCTAGCGAGTTTCTTGGTTGAAAAAACCGACTGCTCGCGCTGCACAACCGTTCACTGGCCACCCCGTATATATGGCAATGGATCTTGACCTGCAAGGTGGTGCCGGTGGGAGATTTCTCCTGTGCGTTGTGGAACGATAAAAAATTTGCCGCGTGCGCATTAACTAAAAGTGGACTGCGGGTCTCTGTGTCCAGTCCGAGTCTTCTGTCTCTCATTGCCCATTGGCAGTGATTGGGATGTTCCAGTAGGAAACACCGGTCCATCACTGCGTGCTTTGCGCCCCCCCAGGTTTCTCTCCTGTGCAACGCTGCGATGAGCGCCAGCGTCAACGCCGCCGCCAGTGTAAGCGTTAGCGCCCGCTGCTTCGCATCTACACATCGTTCCCTTTAGCGGAAGATGGTGTAATCTTTAAGACGAAAGCCTTTAATGTCTCATGCTCACGTCCTTCCGGTGTCCATCCGACCTCCGTCCGGCGTCCGTCCGTCTGTCTGTCTGTTCATCCGTCCGTCCATCCATCCTCTGTCCGTCCGTCCGTTCGTCCGTCCATCCGAGCTCTGGCACGGAGCCAGGTGGCCGCCGGGATGCGCAGACGGACGCCGGTCGCGTCGGACTCTATAGCGCTCGCGCTTTGCTTGCGTAGCGTCGCTGTGCCCAGAGTTTGCAATCATTCTGATCGACGCCGTCTCAATGGACCCAGGCGTTCACGGAATACACTTTCCAATTTACAAAGGGTCCGTCAATTTAAGAGCTGGAACGCGGATGGCGTTTGCACGATGCGCAAAGCGCGAGAAAATACTAACGCATGCGAACGGAGGAAGATGAGTCTCGCGTCTCGCTGCGATTCGCGGTAAAAAATTAAAAAAGAAAACACGCACCCATTCGGTCTGTGTCTTATCCCACTGAGAGTGTAAAAGAAAAAAGACATGGCATAATCAGTGGAATGGCCACACGCTTTCGCCGAACACACTTTAGAATGTACAAAGTGTCCTTCAATTTTTTCCTACAAGTGCGTGGTCTTTTTTATTTAGTGCAATAACAAATAAATGAAGAAAGTTGTCGCCATTTCTCATCGAGGGCTACCCCTTCCACTTGGTTGGGTCTCTTGTAGTTTACCTGTCATTTCTCGTAAAACTAATACCTGCAGCCAAATTTTATGCATTTAATTTCCGTAAAATCATTCATGATTTCACATTTTTATCTTTCGAAAAACCATTTTCTTTTCTTTAAATATGTCACACATTTAGCCGATATCTATTAATTATACTACTGTGATAATTCCACTACGCACATTGGCCAACTTCTTTTAAAATTTCATGCCTGAGTAATGAGTATCTCTTTTCTCACTACTCGTTCGGAGGCTTTGAAGTTTCAATTCTAGCCCTAAGTCTCGCGTCTCGCTGCGATTCGCGGTAAAAAATTAAAGAAGAAAACACGCACCCATTCGGTTTGTGTCTTATCCCACTGAGAGCGTAAAAGAAAAAAAGACATGGCATAATCAGTGGAATGGCCACACGCTTTCGCCGAACACACTTTGGAATGTACAAAGTGTCCTTCAATTTTTTCAACTTGACTGATACCTCACTTTCCGATCAGGTGAACAGTTTTTAACACCGTACAATATAAAATAGTTTTCTATCACTGAAAATATTTCACACATTGGACTTGGCTGATCAAGTAAGGGAAATATTTCAAAGGTAAGTTCTAGGTGTTCGTCTTCAAAATTGTTCAGTGGGCTAATAGCTTATGAATGCTTATGAATGTTTATGAATAGCTTATGAATGCTTACGAATAGCTTATGAATGTTTTTCCTTTACATATGTGGTCGTCAACGCTGTTCTCAATTTTTGTATATATTATTTCGTTGACACAAAGGAGAGGACGCTCGACAAAAGGCACTACTTATACAAGGAAAGAATACAGTAAGCCCACTCCATGTTTTTCCACATGCTCGTACACTCCTCAGGAGAATGTGCATTTCTCAAGGATTCTTCATACTAGCAGTACAGAAGTAACTCGCCTTGGCATGCGTATTTTTATACACACAACGCTACTTTGGTAATATAGGAGCTTCTTCAGACAACGCAGGCAACCCATGCAGAAACTGATAAGTTAGAGCCAGGCATCTATAACTGGAGATGAAACTATCTTTCCTTGCTTTTTAGAATTACCGCAAAAACATAATTTGTTCGCATGTAAGCCTCCTATGTCCACTGTACCGTATGCAAATGTACCAGGCAGAGCTAAAATTTCGAGCACTTTCTTTCCTCGCTGAAGCTGTCTTCTCGACTGCAACTGAGAGTGGCTTCTCTTTCACTGACTTGCCGCGCCGTCTTGAGACAAGCTGCGATATCACGGTAGAGTGGCCATGACCTCCAAGACTTTCTGCGGGCAAGAAACCTGTCGGCGCGCAGTCTCGGAGGCCATGGAGTGGCAAACATATAGATTAGCAGGAATGAAAGCAGGCAGGCAGGCGAACACCTAGCGCCCCCCTATCCGTGTGAAGACAAACGCCTGAGCAGCGTTCGCTCCTTGTCCTACAGGGATGGCGCCAGTGTGCCGCCACTCTATATGGCTCCTTTTACGGTGCCTTTAGTACGGCGTACTCGTTCGCAGTACTCCCAACTGGGAGTGATCAGCCAAAGTTGCCGTATAGGCACTCTTAAGCTGAGTGTAGTCGGCTAAGGTCACTGTATGGGCTCCTAATGGCGCCTCTATAGCAACTCTAGCCGAGTACTGCCTAATTTCTCGAAGTTCCAAATACGATTATTCTGGCACCCAACTGTTTTCCTAAGCTGACTAACACTATAAATGTGGAGCTGCCGGAAGGAAAGTCAGCAGGAAAGTCCTCATTTAACTATAAACGTCCCAACAGGTGCGCGGACATCACGGTGACAAGGTCCTAACGAGTACGATGCCAAGACAATACTTTGAATGAAAATTTAAAGATTCAATCAAAATTGATTGTAATGGTCTTGTCAGAGTATCTTTCCCAATGAATAAAATAGACGGCAGGATAAAGAGTAGCGTTTGATTGATTCGTCCCTATCACGGTATGAGTACGGAGGGGAGGGCGGTGGACCAGCTCTATGAGGAGAAAAGTGAAATTTCAGAGTTCGATGGCGAGATTGCGTGAAGAGTACTTCAGCTCTTTTCGGTTAGTGACGAAATTTATACGCCAAGAGATTAAGAGGTGTTGCTACTTGTCTGGAATTAATGTGTTGCGTTCAGGAGTAGTGCATTGAAACTGACCATGTGAACCAAGCAGCAGTTATAAGAGAGATGACGTCTTATCGTGGTAATTGGTCAACTAATAACTCCTCGCGGCAAGCTGTCTGCCGTTTCATTCATTTTCTTTCAACCATGGCCAGGTACCTGAATAGATCAAATAGATACACGAACAAAAAGCGAAAGCATACAATTCCTTGCACTGGGTATGAGTCACATTCGGAGGGCATGCACAACAAGCAGAACAAAAAAAGCGCTTGTTCATAGTCTCAGTTTTCCGACTGGACAACTCTCAATACGCTGAGTATGCCTTTCAGCCACAATGCACAAAGGAAGTGATAGGAATCATAATGTTCTTTTTTACTTGTTAAGCACTGATGTGAACCACGTTGCTTTGTATCCCGTAAAAGCAGCTTTGGTGCGACGAACGTAATCCTACGTCTATACTAGCCTCAAGGCAACACGCCATATTTTGTTAGAATTGTTGAGGACACAATTTTCCGTTTTGTATAACTTCGTCACTCCGCTCTGCAGCACTGTTTCGGCCGCACTGACGAGTGGCTGATTTGAGAGGCTTCAAAATAAGAAGCAACATCCGGAGAAAGTTTCATGTAATATTGTGTGAACACGTTCAGAGCTGTAGACAGCACATGAGCCGCGAGAATGCTCTGTTGCGGCCAGTGAAACTTTAGCTACTAGACGAGAGAGCGCATCATATATGTATATCTATCAGTGCTACATTGTTAGATTTCTGTCTTGGTTTTTAGGCTTCATAAAGTACCATTATATTCTTCTTTCGCATTTCTACACGCGTCAAATTAGTGCCGTTCTGACATGCACAGGTTTTTCTTATCAGTAATTTTATCAATTTATCTGAACTAAAGCCTTCCTAATTGTCGTTACCTAAGTGTGTTCAATAATTTTAGGGGCAAAGCATTTTAGGGTCTCGGCTTGTTGGCGTGTCACGGCGTCGTCATGGTCCATCATAAACGGGTATGCGCCACAAAAATTGGGTAAATCCCATTATTCGCCACCGGTCCATACTCTGCATATTATGAGTTAAAGGTTCGTCATTACTGCCTAAAACATTATGTTTGGCTTAGCAGCAGTGTCAGAATCCCCGATGAAATTTACCAAGGCGTTCAACTTTCTCATCTAAAACGAGAGACAAAGACGTGGATCTCTACGGTAATGTCATCTATTTGAAACGCCACTTCTTGAAACATATCTGCAAAGTGATGGTTCTTTACTTACCACCAGTCCTCTAACAATGAAGAAGGCAATAGTTAGCCCAACAAATAGCTGTAGGGGCGGTAGGGGCGATCGCCCGCCCCCTCCCCAAAACCTCTGTCAGCACGCCCACCCCTCTTCCTTCAGGGCTCGTCATCCACCTCCTATCACTGATTACTGCAATACTGAGAGCCCAAATTAACAGTAGTTATGCTGTTATTGGGTTCTTTTGAGGATAGTAAATAGTAAAAAAAAGTAAGGACTTCCCCCTTTCCCCTTTCCAACAAGAGCTTCTCCTGACAAGTTTTGTATACTGTATTGCAGCGGGGCACAAAGCATTTTCTCTCTATTATGTACTACCAACGCCTCCCCTATTTTATTCAATGCCAGTGCAAACGCTCGCCCCTCAATGGGAGCCGCCGGTCCGCCTTAGTTTAGGGAGTGGTCGTGATGCGACGCCACATGTTGGGTAGGGCTGCTTGCGTCACACGTGCGTCCGAGCGCTTTCGCACGGAGATGCGATAGACGCGTTTTCCCTCTCCAATATCATGCGTCTGTCCGATTTGTTCCTTCGTGCTCCTTCTTTGTAGCTCGAAGCAATGCCGCCGCCGCCGCACAGCGCTCGTGAGGCACCTCTTAAGCAGCGCATGCACTGCAGCGTCGCAGTGACGCGTCCCCATTGGTTGCCCGCATAGCGCCACGAACGGAGACGCGCTATCTCAAAACACCGTGTCTCTTACAGAGCCAGCGTGACAGCCAAAATAGTGAACACGAGGGATGCAACACGCCGCCCCACGGATCTGCGCACAACTGAACAAAAAATTACTTCACATGATTTTCGTCGTGAGGCACTGCATCACGGGTGCTCTCCCCCATGAACGCAAAGCACACGTGAAGGCTAGGCGATGGGTGAGAGTAAGAAAGGGCTAGAGGAGAGGGTGGTGAACGGCTGGAACGCGCGCATTGGGCTGGCATTGATAAAATAGAGGAGGCGTTGGTACTACAGAGCGTGGCGCATTCTCGCAAAAGCGCGCGCAAATTGACGATGTGCTCGAATTTTCTCATTTGCTAACCTTGCCACAAGCTAAGCTTGCCACAACCTACGCCATCTATCGTCGAGATCCAGCAAACTACAGCAAGTGTGTGTCAAGCTCTCTCCACAGTGCCGCAGTGCAGTTCGTACACCTCTTCCTTCCACCGTGATCTAAAATAGCACGAATTGAGGCAGACGAACACGTAGCGCCACCTAACCCTGTGAACACAAACGCCTGAAAAGCGTTCGCTCCTTGTCCTAGAGGGATGGCGCCAGTGTACCGCCAAGTATGGAATTACTCTAAATGGCTACTTTTAGGGTGCTTATACTACGGCGCACTCGCTGGCAGTGCTTCCAACAGGAAGGGATAAGCTTAGTGTACTCGGCTAGAGTCACTGTATGTGCTCCTTAGGAGCCTCTACAGCACGAATTATAGTAACTCCCTAATTACTCTGCAGTTGTAAATATTATTACTCTGGCACCTAACTGTTTCCTAAGCTATATAACACTATAAATCTAGAGCTGCCGCTAGTCGAGAATTACAAAAACTGCCGGCGGATGCTTGCAGTTTTGCGCTAACCCTTCGTATTCTCACATGGTATTTAGCAAAGCTAACGTAACTGCTCTTTCATGAAGCATTTCAGTCTGAAATAGTATAGTGCTAGCAGTTCATTGCTTTCATGCAGCTATGCGGAGTACCCTCAGCATTTTTCATTGGTGATTTGACAAATATAAGGTGTTCTTCAGATCTCATCATCTTTTCCCTGTACTTATGGTTCTTATTAGAATTGTATCGCCAATTTTTATTAGCGCGGTGGTAGTTCCTTTTCTAAAGTATATGGAAACAGTTCTATTGTACGATTGTCAACTCATCAGCACTTATGCTTGCTTGTTGCTGGAGTTTGGCTAACAGCCGCGTCCAAGTGAAAGCCTGCTTGCAGGTGCATAAGCAAGATATCTTTCTAGCGCTGCGGGTGATGACAGCCTCTGATTGTTTCACTATCGCTTGACTTTGTGGCATCTGTTAACGATGGGCCCAGGACTCCGGCTAGAATGCCGTACGCCTTCCTTCCGCATTTGAAACCACTAAGTCGTTTCGGCGTCTGGAGAGGAGGAATAAACTCACAGGGTCCCTTATGATCACACCTAGGACGACAAGTAGGCGAAAGCCTTCTTCTTTTTCTTCTCAGTCGATGTATTGTTCCTGCGCCGCCACCCTCTGAAAGCTGTCTGCACCAAATGTGGTTTTGCACCGCCTAAAGCAAAGCTCGGCAACCTTTTGAGGCGGAGGGCCAAGTTACATGAAGCCGACACAGCGGGGGGGCCGAATGGAAAATGGGGGGGGGGGGGGGGGGGGTTGTAGGCAAAGCGTAAAAATTCGGCGAATTTACCCTAATTTGTAATAGTAGATTTGAAATCATGCTTATTTTCAGCACGCATGTCACAAAGTTGCTACCAAACATAAGTTACATGCGAAAATGTCATTTTGGGTCAGAACTGCCTCTTCGGCCTTCAGATAGCAAGTGGCAAGGAAAAGGAGGTTTGACGCCGTGTCGGGGGGCCGCATATAACTGCCACGCGGGCCGCAGGTTGGTGACCCCTGGCGAAAAGGATCGGAGGCACGTGCTGCCCCTGCTTTCCCACTGCTTCCGAGATGTGCCCACTTTTGACCAAGCCATGATGTGTGATGACCTGATCATGTGTCGTCCGTTGCAATGACGTCATCAAGATGCCATGATGACTTCGCAAATATTAGTGCCTTGTGGCGTAATGATGACGTCATCACGAGATGACGGTTTTTTTTAATCACTCGTGTGGATGCCGACGTGGGACGCCGGTCGATTATCGCGTTTGATGAGACCTTTAAGGCTTTCGCCTTAAAAACATTATTGATACGAAATGGGTGTGGCACTGGTCTGCTAGTGTTGCAGCCCCTGGGTTCCCAATCTAGCCCCCCCTTCCAGCCTCGCTCCCTCATTCCCACTCCCCTTTCGTTCCGGTGCCTACCGATTTAAAGCGGCCGTGCTGCTCCATCTACATTTGTTAACGGAAATCTGGTAAACAGTGTGATCGATACCAACGACAGAGGACGCGAACGTCGTGCGAGCAGTGGCGAACTACTCCAAAACGCCCTGTAAATAGATACAAATAGACGCTTTCTCCTCTTCGTAACTGATAAAAAAAATAAAAATAAAACATCTCGTGAAGTGTTTCAACTTGCCCCCCATACTGACACCGCTAGTCATGGCAGTCTTTCGATTGCCTTTTTTTATATCAGTGAATGGTCATTTCTTGTAAAAAATCTCTAATATAGAAACGAAATTGGAGTGGAAGTATTCCGTTCTTACGTGTCAAGCATATACTAGAAGCGTGTACAAACTGAAAAGAAATTTCTATACCACACCTGCACTGTATAGCATGGAAGAAATCGAATAAGTTTGAAAATAATTGGTACATATGCAGAGCGCTTCACGTAACTACACTCGGCGACAACTTTTCTTGACAGCACTGTAAAAGCGGCAGAACAGAAGCGCATGCCTGCTACCACGCCAAAATATAGTACTTAATTTTACTGATAATTTTCTCATTGGTCTTGCTGAAATAAATGCTGATTTATTTATTATGGAACTCAAACAGTTTGCGGGAAGTCGTAGATAAAACACAGCAGCACCTTTTCAGCACACCCGTTTTCCAAAGTAAACATGGCGCCCATGACGTAGTGGGTCAGTGTGCGGCCGCACAAGCGCTGTGTAGTTCTCCAAGAAAAACATGCTCGTGATACAACACTAAAATATAAACTCAACAATTTTTCGTGAATACAATTTTCTAAGAATGTTAACGGCGCGAGCTAAACCGAAATCAGCCGTAAGCTGCCTACTACTTGCGGAGCAACACGACTGTGCGGAAGCCCCGCCTCCGTAGCCTTCGCTCTAATGTCTAGATAAGTTGTGGCTGAGTATAGAACCAAATATCTTTTTAGAAGGGCTTACAAGCAATTGAATGAAACCAATGACACATGGTTTGCCTTAAACATGATGAGTGGTTTTCAGCGCAAATCGACGAAGACGCAGGAAAAGGAGGGGCACGAACAGGGTTTGCCTTAGATTTGTGTTTGGAAGGGTATATTATATTGCAGAGGATTAGTTAAATTAATCAGGTCAATTATGAGCTTCTTTTAATTGATTATATGGCCATGAGCGTTTCGTTACGGTGCAGAGGGCATTGCAAAATGACCGTTTTAATCTTTTGGAGTGACCTACATGATGCGTAGCGATTTTTTCCGGCGTTTTTAAGAAAGCCCGCTAAATATGAAACGAAACTAAGCGACTGCGCTCGTGCGCTACGGTACTGCAGCGCTCTCAATCATGCTGTGAGCGAAACAACCGCTTCAAGAAGGTTAATTAATTAGTTAATGTTTAATTAATAAATAATTATTTTTTTAATTTTATGTCCTAGAGGTATGTGACGTGGCGCCAGGAAAATGCTACTTAATGGCTTCGGCAAAACTTCCAGGCTCTTGTTTGTCTTGCCGTTGTTTCCCATTTTGTCTTTGGCGTTGAGAATAAACCCTGTTGGACATACTGCGTATATGTAGAACATAAAGCTACAAGATACCGCTACTCGTTCTCTTTCTTTCTTTTTTTTTTTGTCGGGCAACATACATTTCTAAGTTACATGTAGACTGTTACTAATCAAAATTTTGATTTATTCAAACTATTACTAATGTAATAATATAACTCTCAGCAAAAACATTTTATCCAGAGAGTCCTAATTCAACTAAAAACGTCCCAACAGCTGCGCAAATATCGCGGTGATATATCAGGAGGTTCCCAAAACAATAGTTGAAGTTTAAAGATTCAAACAAATTGGCGGAAATTATTTCGTTAAATTATTTCTTCTTAATGAATAAATGCGACGGCAGGATAAAAAGTACCGTTTGATTGACTCGTCCCTTTCTATGAGTACAAAGGGGAGGGGGTACACCAGCGCTATGCGGATAAAAGTTAAATTTCGGAATGCGACAGCGATATTTCGTGAAGAGTAGGTACTTCAGCTGCTTTCGGGTAGTTAACGAATTTCTTTGCCAAGGGAATAAGAGGTGTCGGTACTCATTTAGTTGAGCGATTCATGTGTAGCAAAAGTCTTCCATTGCTGCTTACCTTGTGAACATAGCAGCTGTTATCAGAGATGATATCGCATCCCGGCAACTGTACGACTAACAACTGCGTGCGTAAAGTCGCCTGCCACTTCATTCATTTCCATCCCTCTGTGGCCAGCCGCCTAAATAGATCAAATAGATACATGAAAAAGAATCAGAAGCCCGCAATTCACCCATTACTTCACATATTCCCTGCACTGGGTATGAGCCATGCTCAGATGACAACAAGAACAACTAGCAGAAGAAGAAAAGAAGCTCTTGTTCGTTGTCCTTGCTTTCTGACTGTACAAGTCTGCATACGCCGAATATGTCCTTCAGCCTCAACACACAAGGTAAGTGATCCGAACTATAATGTACTTAGTTAACAATGATGTGAACCATGTTGATTTGCATCCCGTAAAGGCAGCGTTGGAGTGCCAAACGGAACCCCACATCTGTACTAGCTTCCAGGCAACACAACATATTCTGTTCGAATCGTTTAAGATACAAGTTTGATTTCTGTAAAATATTTTCCGTCTGCTTTGCAACACTGCTTCAGCCGCACAGATGAGTGGCTTAATTGAGTGGTTCCAAAATACCTGGCAAAATCCGCAGAATGTTTCATATAAAAGCAACATATATGAACGACTTCATAGCTGTAGGCAGCCTATGAGCTACGAGAATGCACTCTTGCGGACAATAGAACTTTAGCAACTAAACTATGCTTCGAAGTATGCTTGTATATTTATCAGTGCTAGATTGTTCTATTTCTGTCTTAGTTTCTAGGCTTTATGAAATACGATTATATTTTTCTATCGAATTTTTACGCGCGTCAAATTATTGTCGTTGTGACATGCACACGTTTTCTTCATAACTGATTTTAGCTCTTTACGTCAACTAAAGACTTTCTAATGGTCTTTACTAAGTTTGTTGAATATTTTTTTTCTTCCTTCTTTTGTGGGAAAGTGCACGACTTTAATAAGTTTTATTGCTTCCTGTACATCCATTATTTAAAAATGTACCATCACCTACTTGCTGTTGGATTTTGTAGTGGGCCGGAGCTTTCTTTCGTCACAATCATATTTCTCAGAGAAGTAAAAATGGCCTTAGATAGATAGATAGATAGATAGATAGATAGATAGATAGATAGATAGATAGATAGATAGATAGATAGATAGATAGATAGATAGATAGATAGATAGATAGATAGATAGATAGATAGATAGATAGATAGATAGATAGATAGATAGATAGATAGATAGATAGATAGATAGATAGATAGATAGATAGATAGATAGATAGATAGATAGATAGATAGATAGATAGATAGATAGATAGATAGATAGATAGATAGATAGATAGATAGATAGATAGATAGATAGATAGATAGATAGATAGATAGATAGATAGATAGATAGATAGATAGATAGATAGATAGATAGATAGATAGATAGATAGATAGATAGATAGATAGATAGATAGATAGATAGATAGATAGATAGATAGATAGATAGCTTCATTGGTGGTGTCATTTCGTCAATGTCACTATTTGACCTAACGACAAAGCGGCATGATGCACTGTCTAGAACACAAGCAATTTTTTTCTGTTGATTTTATAAGGAGGAGTGACGTAGGGATCATGTAGTCTGCTTTTCTTGCATTGAGTAGGTGGATTTCTCCTCCCTGTGAATATCCCTTAAATGTGATTCTAGAAATTTTTGGAATATACAATCGTACTAAAAAACGCGTTGTACCCTAGCGAAAGGTGTCCATGAGAAACTATGCGCAGAATGAAGCGAGGCTTCCTGGCGACGGGTTCGGTTAATTAGTTGTTAAAAATCATGTCCTTAAGAACGAGACCAATCGCATGGTTTTGAAGCTAGCTGCAAACCATGCAATAGGGAATTTAAGATTCAGCTTCTTAGCGTGTGCTAAGCCCAAAGCCCTGCTTGAGTTCTATTAAAAACCTGTTTCGGTTGTTTCACGCTCCCAGGAGTTTTGGTTACGTTAAGACGCCAAATTTGAAACTTACTGATCACCGTACCTACCTACCCCCAAGGTCGCGCGCAAGCCGCACAGGCAGAAAAGGAAATCTCTTCTTTTTACTCCGTACTTCTCCGCTTTGCGCACGGAATAATTAACCGGGTTTTACGCAACCACTTCTGTTGCAACACGCATCACCTTTTATCCTTCTCATTCTCGCTTTTTTGATCAATTTGTATCAAGCTCTCGAGAACGCAGATAAGTATGTGGCATTGGCTTTTGTATCAACCCACTGATCAGGGACACAGCGTGACCGTTTTTGGTGTGCGGAGACTGCCTGTGTGAGACGTAATGCACGAGGCACGCTTTCAGAACATTTCTTAATTAAGCCTCTAAAATTGATATTTTTTCTCCTACGTTTGAACAATTAAGGCATCATGGCGTGAATACAGAGTCGTCATATGCTAGTACAATAGTTTTTGTTGATTGTTCACTTGCTTCCACTTCAGTGAAGACGTTATGCGTTTTTACAGAGTGTTCTAGAGGGGTGGTTTGCTGAGCAGGTTGTTGAACACCGAATTCCTTGTCGCACGTGTCCTTCTGCTCTTGATCGACGCTTTTCGCGGAGCTCGAGCTAATCATGCCTTTTTTTCGCACTATAAGGAAACCTTATTTCTTTGTGAGAAAAAAACAAATATTCTTGTTCACAACATCCTCTCCCCCATCCACCCCACCCTCTTTCTTGAGTATTTTATGAACAAAAAAAAAAGGGAATCCTTGAGGGCTCGTTTTTCTTTTGTATGATAAAACCTTAATTGAAATGAACAGTTAATGAAGCCAAGGAAAGTATAGGGGACGCTAATTGTACTGTTTTAAGCGTATTGTAGTAACTATAATGTAGTCGTGAAGAAAGTAAATTGGACGAAAAGACAATTTGCCGTCGGCTTGTACCGAACCTGCAACCTTCTGATTACGCGCCCGATGCTCTTAACAATTGAGCTATGGTGGCGGTCGTCCTCTCGTCCACTTTATCGGTTATTCATGTGCATGCAAACCTAGAACTGCAAGTTAGCTCCGCTTATGGCCAATTTTGATGAGTGCAAAACACTCTTTTAGCTAGCTGGCTTGACGTAGCACTTGATGTATTTTTTTTCCACGCTCACTTTTTACTCCAACACTTTTTCCTACTACATTTCCTGAAGTTTTCAACATTCCACTTCTCTTTAAATGTTGCCAGCTGATAAGTTTTCATATGCCGCTTTTGCGCCATGTTGTAGACTCAGGGCCTCTGGTGCGGGATCCCACGCGAGGCGCTGTCACCTGGACGGAGTCAGAGACTTCTTCCGGCTGGTCTCCACCCTGGGATCTCTGCACTGGCCTGCTTCCTATTAGCGCCCAGGAAGAAGATGCAGCTCAAAGACAACCACAACATAAGGTTTGCGACAACATGCATTAGAAACGCGCAAAAATAGGTCGATGATCCAGAGCCGGTCCCAGTTCTTATCGTCACAGGCTTGCCTATTAAGTCCGCATAACCCAGTTCATAACACAATTATCGCCGCTTATTACCCATGAAAGTATTATCATGTTTTCTATCGTAAGTTTACTAATTTATGAGATGTTGCACGCGTCTCTTTAGTAACTGATTTCACTTCTTTGTGAATAGAAAGTTGCTTATTTCTTCGGTCATGAATTTCCTAAAGAATACATAGTACAAACGGGCCCTGCGAAGACTTAGATTATATATAGTGCGTTTTTTTCTTTTTTGTTGGAATGTGTATTACGACCTTCCTTATGAAAGCGAACACTCATGAGCGCTGTACTCGTTGACGATTTTCTGCGGAGGGTCGCGGCGAGATGGTTTAAGAAAAAGGAAATAATAACGTTTTCGAATCTCCTTGCAATGACTCACGAACTGCCCTTTTCTTTCTTTTTTCGCCTTTATGTTGTGGCGTGTCTAGGAATATGATCCTTCTCATTTTTTAACTAACGCGGCCGCACCATGTTTATTGCAATATAATAAGCCATCAGTAAATCATGATTAATGGTGACGTTATGCGAATCTTATCAGATACTTCCGTTTTTTCCCCACCTACGAGCGGTGTAAATTCGAAAGAGAAGACGCGAAAAGCGGTGCAGGCAATAGAAAGAATGGTATATAGCTATCTCCTTTCGCTTTCGCTTATCGCAGCGCAACACGTCACCTTATACTATGCAGATATTTGCTATGTTCTCAATTTATAATGACGATGATTTACTCATATATCGCACGGGCAGACTTTTCCTTCTTATTTACTTATAAGGCGTTCCTAATCCAAAACTCACCGCCGATTCAATCGGGTGGCGGTGGCACGGCATGCCCTAGCACTGGCGGTTAAATCATGATTTTTTTAAAATAAAAGCTCTACCTGACCAGACACGTCGTAAGCTTACGGAATGCAAGCGTCAGCCCGAAAGCACTGTTTACTGCACCGTACCTCCATGAGCCCGATGCGGCATTCAGCTGTGTCGTCGCATTCTTCAGTGCACAAAAGTGAAACGTGCGTGAACTGAAAATCGGACAACGGCTGAAGCAAATGCCGAGAGAGAGCTGTGGTGCAGATATCAAAACCTAGTGGCGTCATATTCGAAAGCAGGGGGGGGGGGGTGAGGTGTTGACTCAAGAGCCGTTCGCTCCCCCCTACCACCGCCTGTCCGAAGTAGTCCACAAAGGCGTATCGCCCCACCCCTGGCTGCATACCTTAGCAATCCCGTTTGAGAGATTCGTTTTCTGGTTAGACACTAAACTGCTGCAATACCCGCGAGTACATACAATGAAACTCTGACCGCAATGAGAGATCTATATGTGTCTGCGCAGCTCTCGATTGGCTCAATTTGTTCAGCCTCCAACCGCCCCTCACAGTCTTGGCGGCCGTCATTTCCATAAGGTGGCCGCGGACGAACCGCTGCGTCCAGGTCATTCGCGCGTCACTATATTGAACCTTTGAACTTGAATGAATATGCCACTATGGCGTATCGAAAGTGAGCATGATGCGAGCAAGATGTCGGCGAATATTGAGATAAGCAAAAAAGTTATTGTAATTGAAAACATAGCTTACTGTAACTATAATGCGATATTGCGGGTAATTTTATTATCTACATATTCTGTCTTACGACAGCAGTTGAATATGAGGCAGCCTTTACAGGTACACGTGCAGTTCCCAAACAAGGGGACGTTCTGGTAAATAACGAAATGGACGACTGTTGGCTTTACAGCTATGCCCGTATCGTTACGTCGGCCTTGCAGTTGTGCCTTGTTTATAAAACAGCAAGACGAAGGCCTAAAAATTATGTCGTTTCTCATATCGTCCTGTAAATGCAAGGTTCCTTTCGGTTGACTGCCGTTGACAGCTCTTGACGCGCGCAGTCCAAGCTCATCCTGGTACCGGTCGCGGTCGTGACTTTCCTGGTGGTCTCGGCTATCGCGGCTGCGCTGGTGCTCGGCTATGAGATGGGCAGCAACTCCGCCACGTCACTCGAAACATCAGACAGCAAGGCTGATGGTGTGGACAGCGATGGACTGCAGGGGAAGACTGTCGGTGCCCGCTTGATAACTACCGCAGACGACAGCGCCGACATTTACAATATCAGCAGTACCATGAATGCCAGCATGGATTACAGCCGATCCCGAGCCCTGGCGCGGAAAGTCGCACGTCCGTGGGCCGTGATAATCTGCGCCTACCACCCGAGTCTTCCAATGATACCTCTATTATGTTTACACGAGAATGTGCAGAACACTATACACTTTTGTTATCTATAATGCGGCCTCGATTGATCTTTTTTATCTGGAAGACTAAGCTAAAAAACAAAAACATATACGCTACAGAAAGACTGGGAAATATATAGAGCTTCCAACGAAGGCTGAGTCGCCTTATCGAACCAACATAAAATACGTGTGCCCACACATGTGGAATCAAACATGAGTTCAATAATTATAACTTATTTAGGTTATCTACATCGCCTCTTGCTACTAACTCTTCCAGACGCCACCTATGGAGGACTCTCTAAATGCGTCAAGTAGATACGTTATTTCAAGGCACTTGATATTCTATCGCAGCAAAAATGACGTCGTAATATGTTAACTTATGTGTGTATGTGTTATAGTGATTGATGCCAATTCTTAAGTCATTCATGCTCTGTTTTTGCGTAGATAGAATTAAATCCCAGGCAAGAAATATAGTGCGAATTCGTTTTCGGTTATGTCCATCTTGAGCAAACAAAAATGATACTTTTGACGTGGCTCGCAGGAATCAGCACGTCGAACGACTCATCGAACTTTGCGGTGCCTTCTGCAAAGTGATTCCTGCGCAACAGTGCTCTGTTTATTGAAGTTAAATGAAGACAAATTTCATTATGCACGATGTTCAATCCATGCAAAGGTCGATGTATCTTGCTCTTCCTTAGCCTCTAGTTGATACAAATAGCAAAAACAAGTGATGCACACAATTGTGTACGTAGCGTCTCAAAAGACTAAATGGGATCAATAATCGTATGAAATAATCACATCGCAGAAAAATGACGGTACATCGATGTATATCTTGTATTCTATCATGAAAACGTTGTGGCGTTTAAGCCTGTATATCCATACCCGACAAAGTCTTTGAGTTGGGCAGCAATTCCCCCCACGCCACTCAAAAATACGGACAGCAAGAATGACGTTGTGGACAGCGATAACTCAATGCAAATAGCTTTTTTTTTTCGGCCGAACTTACCTAACGTGCATGCGAGGAATAAATATGTTTAAAAAAGAGCCTCCTACAAGGACAATATTATGGGCCTGTCAAGCCTTTTCTGACCGTGTCGAGGCAAACTATGTCGATTACGCCGCCACCACTATATCCGCCTATAAATTGCTGCTAATGCTTTTTGATAACGCAGGAAAGGGATTTGTTCAATATTATGCATTAGTATAGGTCGGCGAACTCGCTCGTGAGTCGACACACTCGGACTCGGACTCAAGATTGAGCCATGAGTCCGAGTCTGAGTGAGTCCGGGTGAGTAATATTTTTGGCGAGTTTGAGTCCGAGTGAGTCCGGTTGAAGAAAATTTTCGCGAGCGTGAGTCCGAGTGAGTCCAGCTCAGGAAAATTTTGTCGAGTCTGAGCCCCAGCGAGCCTTAAATCGCAAAATATATGCCATTAGTGAGTCTGAGTGAGCTCCACAATTTCTGCCGACGTATGTGCGTTAGAAATGCAATATATCAGGTAGTTGTTTATCGACATGCCACCTAAGGAAACAAAGAAGTGACATAAGCATGATTCAAAAAATTACATCAATATAATTGACGTGATTGCTGACAGTGTCTTTCATCTCCTCTCATGTACTGCGTCACCAGAAAAGTTCCTTGGGCAGACATCACGTTAGCTTGTTACAAGTAACACTAAGAACAAAGGCACACAGACCACTGGAACGGCCAGTGGCTTGACGCTAAGGCGTGAATGTCATGAGCACCAACCGCAGTGAACGGATGAAGATCCACAGTGAAGTTTGTCCACTTAGACGGGCTGCACAAGGGGAGGCCACTCGAATCGTCCCTCCGTGGTCGCGTCGGGCTCTGGAGCGTTGTCCATCGCGACCACGTTCCCAGCGAATTGCATGGGGAACGGCGGTGGTATTTGCGTGACGCAAGCCACGACTCGCGACCAGCTGCGCGCCGGTCAGGTTGGAGGAGCCTGCGTGATGCACGGTATGCTCCACGCGCTCGGCGATGGAGTGCAGTGCGAGCGTGGCGACAGCGACGATGACCAGGAACGTGAGGCACACGACCAGCTTTCGCTTGAACCGGCGGGGAAGGCGCTGCGAAAGAAAAATTAATAATGATAAAGTCGGGAAGCAAGTTCCTCTCTTGGATTTCATGGTTTATCGGAACTAAGCGCATACAGTCGAAGACGAAAATGAAAGGACAAGAGGACGTTTACAACAACAGGACGACAACAGTTTCGTTTCCGTCTGTGTGCGCTTTGTTCCGATAAACCATGCTTTTAAACGAACTAGCCCAGTTGTCGATTTTCTTCCATTTGAATTGCCCGATGGTGTTTTCATCATGCGTTATTCATAACTACGTTCGAGTCTTGTAATGGTTAAGTGACCTATTTTCTTTGCGCGATGACTGTGCGGCACGGTTACTTGCTGTAACTACTGTACTTTACATTTTTTTCCCATTTTCGTACCTACTGTATGATAGAAGTTTTTCGGCGCCGACAGTATCTAATGGCTTATGACGGCGGGACTGCAGAGGCCTTTTTGTTTCGTTTTCCTGGATATTTAACAAACGACGCACGCGCCGTCAGCCTGTCGCTTATCAGGGACGACGGCGCTTCCCTGTCGTGCGGGGCCGTCAAAAACGCTAACGCACTGTTAAGCTGATGCCTAGAGCCGCGGCCACTCATTCGGTCACGGTCTGCGCGCCTTGCTTTTTCGCTGGAAGCATGCTTGAAAGCGCTGCAGTAGGAAACTACGTGACAGTGCAAGAGCGCAGTCATGTAGTTTGATGTCATATTTCTCGGGTTGTCTTTAAACGCCGAAAGACAAAAAAGTGCGTAAGTTTCCACAAAAAAAATGGATCGGTTGTTTTAAAATGCCTCTACTGAATATTCAATATTTTGCATAATTCATCGTTTCACGATCAATTTTCAGCCTGTTTATGTCCACTGCAGCACGAAGGCCTCTCCCAATGATCTCCAGTTTACACTGTCCTTTGCAAGCTTATTCAATTTTACCCGTGCAAACTTCTCAATTTCGCCACTCCGTTTGACTCTGCCTTCCTCGATGGCGGTTGCCATCCTTTGGTAACCATTGTGTTGATCTTCCTGTCCAACAGTTGTCTGCCCTACGCATCATGTGGCCATCCCAGATTTACTTTCTTCGCTTGATGTCAGCTGAGCTATCTACTACCCCTGTTTATTCCATTACGCATTCTGCTGCGCGACGACTGCGCAGCAGAATGAATCTCGAAATATTAGTTCTATTATTATTCGTTCCGTTGCTCGCTGTGGGGTCTTCAAGCTTTTCTCTAGTTGCTTTCTTATCCTCTATAACAGGGGTCTCAAACACGTGGCCCGCCGGCCGCATGCGGCCCGCGAGGTTCTAGGTTGCGGCCGGCGGCCCGCATCTGATTGTCTTCACCCCACATTTTCTTTTTCTGATTAGGCATGGTCGTGGGCTAAACAGGCCTGACTAACTTACGGCATTATCTGCGTGAGGCATCCCATGTGTTTACCTTGTTCTAAAACACAACCGTGAAACAAAAATTTTATTTCACACTTGACGTCCAGATTTCAGTAACTTTGGAGATGGAGGTCAGAAATGACCTGTATATGAGATATGAAAAGTTGTCTTTTAAACGGCAGTGTTTGCTAGCAAAATGTAGAACTATTCCCCCCCCCCCCCCCCCCTCGCTCCTACCTACTTCACTGTTCCGGCCCTTGCGGGACTAAATTGCCTGACTGCGGCCCACTGGCTGAGGTGAATTTGAGACCCCTGCTCTATAAGAAAGCAACGCTCATACGAGGGAATTTCGCCGTATGTAGTGATTGTACACTTTTCACTTTAATGACAGCGTCATATTTTCAGTCAACTCATTAAGAACAATTTAAAAGATGCCCCAACGAGCGCCACATGACGGCAAGCGATCTTCGCTGGGTTCGTTGAGGTGCGGTTAAAAAATTTTTCTTTAAAAATATTTAAATTGAGTTGCGTGAAACACCCTGTATGTGATAAATGAGGAGATGGCTTAGCCCTTGCCACACTCACCTGCTGGTTCGGCACCTGCAGGACAACCTCGGCGTGGTCGGCCTCCTGAACGCGTATTTCTGGCAAGCGTCCCGCGTCTGGCGCTACGTCCTCAGGCAGAGGGCCCTGTTCTTGCATTGCGCTGGTGTGCTGGCTGCTGCGTTCCTCCTCAGGGGAAATGGACAATGTACTACGATGGAGATGGCGGTGGCGATAGTGTTTGAGGGGGTGCTGATGCTGCCAATGCTGATGCTGATCATGATAAATTTTTCATGACGTATACCCTCCAAATGAGATGAGCCCCGCATCGGGCGGCAAAAAGACAGGAAAGCTAAATTTAAATAAAATGTCCAATAAACAAACCTACTAAAAGAGTAAAACAGTCAGGCTAACTCGTAGAAAGATGCGCAAGGGGATTTTGAATAATTTATTGTCAGAATTTTTGTTTTGCCATCGGCTTCTGTGTTTTGAGCCAGGCCTCGCCGAAGGATAGCCGACACGATCCTCGCAGACACGTACACCGTCATTTCCGCGTTTGCGTTCGGCACGGATAATTGGCACTTCAAATCACTAGATTAATTAGCTGTCGCATCTGCGAGAATAATACAATGCAGAAAATACTGAACGCATTTACCCACTACTAGGTCAATCCTCTGTATTTGATATGTGCCCTGTTCAGAGGAGAGCAAGAACAACAAAAAACAATTTCGGGGACCCTTAAGCTTCGCCTTTAAGAGTTGAACGCGATAGCGATATCCTGTCCCTAGTGCGTACTTCAAACACTTAGTGCTTACTATGTAATGGGTAGCATGCTTTAAACCACAAAAAATTATGCGCGGGAAATGTTTTCGAACTTGCTATGTACCCACTACGTGGTTATAGGGAATACGCGCAGTAACGTTTGTGCCTTTTGTAATGGGTGGCCGGCTTTAAAGCACGATGTCCTTATATTCATATGTACTGACGCCCGATGCCAATGTACGCTTGTACCACGCAATATTACTGCGATATTAGTGCATGTTGTATTGTGACGCCTGTATACAGGACGCGTGTGTTTGTAAATCATGAAAGTTATTTTCATTGCATTTCCAAGCAGAGGAAGTTATTTTCAATGAATTCCAAGCGGAAGCGTGGCTGAGTGGTAGAACACCTGATTGCCACGCAGATGGCCTGGGTTCGATCCTCACTCGGAACCGAAAATTTTTAGTATTTATTTTATTTGCATCTTTCTTGATTTTTCGGTCACGGACAAGATGATTTTTCGCTCACAACCAACGAAGCCGACGCCGGAATTTCTGCGAAACGAGCTCTTTAACGCTGTCGCGTTAAAAACCACCCTCGAGAAACTCACATAGGCATTGACTACAGCTTGTCCTATAGTCTATATGTAATACGGCAAGAAAAACTGGGCCGAAAATGAGAGATCGGGTCTTATGTGAATAATAGTCGGGTGAGCATCACAAAAGAAGATGGTGGAAAGCTTCCGTTGTGTATACTAACCTGTTTACAAGACACTATAAAACAAGACACGCAATAAGCTACAGTTGTCTTAGTTCGTTGATGGGAAAGAAGAGAATGTTTAATGTTGCCAGCATGTCCCCTTACATGTATACATCCGCTAGCGTGTATTTTACCTATAGGTAAAATACACGCTAACGGATGAGCTTAAAATAGACGATTGATTGGCATTTATGCAGCAATTAGGAGGAGTTGGAAAACAAAGGCAGATGTGATAGCGAACGTGAAACAGACGTACGGGGGGTACTTAAGCTGAGCTAAAATAACCAAGTTACGGCGTGACTTTTACATGTAGTACGTACGAGTTGTCTAACTATGGTGAGGGCTGTGCAATTGATCAATTTATTTGTGAGAACTTTTGTTGCCACTGCTGCAATAGTGATAGCAAACTTGTGGCGATCGAATTCCTTTTCTCTTTCCATGGCTGTTCTTTTGAAGGAAATGAAGATTGAGTGATGCAAGTTTCATTGACTACAATAATTCGAATGCAGTGCGGCTTTCAGATGCGGCAGATTATTTCGTCATTCAGAAACACATTGAACGCGCACTGCCATAATAATGAATTATCAAATTTGTCCGTCAGGATCATGACCACAGCTGTCGAAGTGTTGAAATGTTTAGCTTTACTATTCTACAGAAGTAGTTTCTTTTTAATTTATGGACACGAACCACTGTTATGACATTGTTAAATTACACTCAAAAACATTTAAGACCAGTGCGTGGAGCACTGAGCGGTCAGGTTTTCCCCACGGGAGGGATGGTCTCCAGCTCGCCCTCTAAGTCAGCGACACTGCTGCCCTCAGGCTCTGCGACGTCGAGGGCCTCGGCGTTCTGGGCGGTGTCGTTTCCCGCCTCCGGGCTTGCAGTGGTGGCGGCCGATGGCGGATCGGCCTCGGCGTTCCTGATCGCATCAAAGGCGTAGAAGCTGGCCACCGCGGCTAGCGTGAGGACCACCAGCGCCACGCTGAATATGAAGGCAGTGCTGGGGCCTTGGGCGTCCGTCTGCAAGAAAGTAAAGCGAACATCACTGGAAGTCAGCAAAAGTGATGCCTGATACCCATAGGTCGGCAAAACTTGTGTAGCTCACTCAGACTCAGTCATGAAATATATTTTGCGCTTAGGACTCACTCGGACTCAGACTCACCAAAATTTTCCTGAGCCGGACTCACTCGGACTCACACTCACGAAAATGCTCTTCAACCGGACTCACTCAGACTCAAACTCACCAAAACATTACTCACCCGGACTCACTCAGACTCAGACTCATGACTCGATCTGAGTCTGAGTGAGCCCGAGTGAGTCGACTCATGAGTCCGTTAGCCTAGAATTAGCTTCTTCGACCATGGTGTCAACGCACTTCCACACATATATTTCACCTAATCGGTGCTCTTCTTGGCGCCTTTTGATATAGTACGTTCGAATACGAGTTATGAGTGCTCGCAAACCAGTAAGGTCATTTTGATTGAAAGAAATGACAACATAAGATATGTTTATCAAGAACGTCCCTGGAAGAGCTGGCGAGGGCGAGGTCAAGGCACCCCCCTACGTAATTCACGCCTCTGATCAAAAGATATTGATAAGGTGTATAAACAACACTGCTTTGCAATACGTGTGAGTAGACGTGAGTATAAACGTGAGTCCAGGTAAGGGTTATAGTAATGCAGAAGATGAGTGGCTAGGACCATAGGTCGGCAAAAAAAAGTGGAGCTCACTCAGACTCACTCAAGAAATATATCTTGAGCTTTGGACTCACTCGGACTCAGACTCATCAAAATTTTGCTGAGCCGGACTCACTCGGACTCACACTCACGAAAATTTTCTTCAGCCGGACTCACTAGGACTCAGACTCAGCAGAATATTACTCACCTGGACTCACTCAGACTCAGACTCACGACTTGATCTGAGTCAGAGTGAGTCCGAGTGAGTCGACTCATGAGTGAGTTCGCCGACCTATGCTGATACCGTGGCATCTGAGTCTCGCACCCAGCTCCCGAACCCCTAGCGACGCGTACAGCCGTCCAAAGCCTAACGTTAGGCGCTCTCATCTCGAGGTAGTCTCTCTAAGGCTGCCTGTTCGTAAACCACTTATTATACAAGGAAAACCTTGGGAAAACCAGCTCAGGGGAAATCTGCAAAATGAAGAAAAGCTCATGAATTCATTTTCAATATGCATTGTTTGAATGGTCGAATAATGTGCGCTCGTAGTGTGATCTGCTAGCCTCTTATATATGGGAGACTCAGATGATCGGGCAACCGCCCCAAAAGGCGCTGTTCCCGGGTTCAAATCCCGAAAGAGGACGTTTTTTCTCTCCCCCCCCCCCCCCCTTTATTTTTTCCCCAGCTCCTAAGCTTTACCTATGAGACACCCGTTAGGTTTCCGATGTGCCTTCGCGGTGGAAAAAGGGCGCTTAGGCATGTTTCACTTTCCACGAACACTATAACGTAAGCGTACGATTAATGAAAAAAAAAATCGGCTCTGCTGCTTTCACATTATTTTATAAATATGAAACAGCGTTGCGGGAGTCGATTGATCAGTGTTGACCCTTCTCTAATGCGGAATTGGGCTTTGCGTGAAGGTAGCATTTCTGGTTGAGACTGGCCAGCACACTGGCTTCGACTATGCCTTCAGCTCGCGGCTGTCGAGGAACGCTGCAATTTCAAACGTCTGGCAGTGCTTTCGTAGCAATTCCGAATAAGAAAGGCAGCGAAAAGAAGCACTAATAAGCGTGGGCTGGGGATGCATCAGCTACTGCGTATGATGCCTTGGTCCGCTGGGGTAAAATGGCCAGGCTTGCGCGGCGGAACACACAGCGCAGACACAGCGAAAACTGAAGGAGCGGCATTTCTAGATCCCGTTGTAAACTCTATTTGGGTGAGTAGAACAATAATAGATTAAGGGTACCCACTACGCCATAAATCGCCATATCATTACGAAATAGGGAAGCACCCACTATGCCATTTGATATTCTGCGAAGAAGCGAGGTACTCGCAACACATCTGTAAGGCACTATGCGAACTTCGTCGGTGCTGTGGCTGATGTCTATGAAAAATTATGGCGGAGCCTTTTATAATGGGTCGGAAGCTTGAAATGACAGACTCGTTACGCAATTCGCATTGCGTGGTTGTCAAAGGCGAAGCGTGACACGTGGTTGTCAATTCAGTCTTCTACCATGCTATATTACATCTGTTATCGTGACTCCTTGCCCGTCATAACACCTGTATATAGGGCCTTTCTGCGAAGGAATTTCAAGCACCCGCGTGGCTCGACACGACTGCCACGCAGAGGGAGTAGGTTCAAGTCCCATCGTTGCTAGATATTTGTTTTTTTTTTTCCATTGTGAGCGATAGCGGTTACCGACAACGGCGGTGGCGGCGGACGACTACGTCACCGAAACCGGCTATTATTATGACGCTATAACAACTTTCGCTGAGAAAGAAATCGTACATCCTGACGGGAAAGCGAAACACCAAGGCGAGTACTATCGTCATTGAATGTACTATCGACGTGAACAGCGGTAAGCATTAGCAATGGTATAGTTCGCACGACCCAGTTATCACCATTGACAGGAGCGCACATCCGGTTTGGGAGCACTACGCCATCCCACTATAGTGCGATATTTTCGCTTGTCTAGTTTCGTATTTGAAGGGAAAAAAAATACAAAATTTAGGCAGCTTCGTACCAGGGGCAGCCTTCTTTGTTTCTTTCCTCCTCTTTCTTTTTCTTTTTCGCTTTTGGAGCTTTTTCTCTGTATTTTTATATTTCTATTTTTCTTCGTATTTTCCCCTTTTTTCTATTTCTCGCTTGCTTCTTTTTTTTTTGCAATTTTTATACGTGATTTTGCCTGCGTTACACCAAACGACGACGACAGCATACGATCACAGCATACGAAAGCCCGGCTCCTAAAGTGCTCCGCACTTAAATAAAAAAGAAATCGAAACGGCCAAAAGCGCTCTGTGCGGTCACGCCGCCCACTATTATTGCCAGATCACAGCTACAACGCAACCGATAATGTCGCACTATAAGGCACTTGCGTAGTCGTGCCAATCCAATGTGCGCGCCTGTCGTTAGTGATGAACGGACGGCGCGCTCAATTGATTATGCTTGCCGCTGCTCGCGTTCATTTTGGCGCGGGTAGTACAGGGGTCTGTGCTCACCGGATTCATCATAGGCCTTTGCTGTGCCTTGCCAGGATCATCGGCGTCGTCATCGTCTTCATCGTCGTACTGCCTCGCCGGAGGCACGTAGGCGGGCACGACAGGCTCCGCGCCAACCGGAACAGCCGCCTTCCCTGGAGCCGCGCCAGGCATTGACGCCATCGATGGTTTCTTGGAGGCTGCTGCCATAGCTTCTGCGGCAGCCATCGTGCTAGTCCGGTGACAGAGGTTCTCAGCAGGAAAGAGGAGTAAGGGACGGCCGTTGCTCGGGTGCCACAGTTCCTGCGGTCGAATAGCACGTGGACCACGAGAAGCATGCGTGATGATGATGACGATGATGATGGTGCTCCGGCGATGGTCGGCATCTGCCCACTCAGAGGGACCGGTCAAGAATCGGGCCGATCATACGGTCTTAATTTTTTTCAATTACTACTAGAGGTTACTGTATCACCTGAAAAAAGCTAGTTATCTTTAATTATTACCAGTTTTAGACTACCATGTACAAGTTACCTAACCTTTAAAAAAGAAAGAAAAAGTCATTACGGTAGGAGGTCATAAGCTAAAACACTTAATGCAGCTTCGCACTACTGGTGCCAAGCCTGAAGGAAATGCGGAGCTGAGCGGCATTCTTTGTTTCCCCTTATTTTTCTTTCTTTTTTTCCTATGTGTCTCTCAGCTCTCTGTTTTTATTTTTTTATCTGTTTATTTCTGTTTCTTTCTTTCTCTTTTTTTTCTAGCTCTTTCCCCCTTCTTTTTCTATCTTTCTTTCCTATCCTTTCTCACACACTCTCTCCCTCTCTATTTATTGCTTGCTTCCTCTTTCTTTGTATCTTTTTTTCTCTCTCTCTCGATTACTTTTGAGTGATTCCCATACACAGATGTCCCAGGACCCCTTCTGGACTGGTGAAAGGTATGAGGGAACCCTTGAAGCGAGAGAAAAAGGGCGGTAGAAATTAAGACAACATGCTCGGTGAGACAGGTGCTTTTTATTTCTCCATGACAAAGAATCGTCAAACTAAAGTGTCACACCAGTTCGATATCAACAGCTTGTCATTAGGTTGTGCGGTCTTCAGCCACATTCCACATGCTTCTATACTCCGTGGCACAAACTGTTGGCAGCACTGCCAAAGGTATGTGCCCTCTGGAGCAATCAGAGTTGTAGGAGCGCAGCAAATAGTCCCTGAAATGTTTGAACATTCAAGGGCTATTTCGCAAATTGCAAACACGGCAATTGAAAACATGGTTATAATTGATTTTTTAAAGCGTTCAGAGTGTTTTAACTATTAGTGAAACTAGCCTAATAGAGAAAGCCCGCATGGACGCATCACTGCGGATACGTTGTGAGGTGGTGATGCGCCCCCCTTTCGGAATCATAGCGTCGCCCGAGTTGGTTGTGTCTCTGCAAGATGCCGCTCAAGCTGTGCCGCCACTGAGCCATCCATCGAATTTGCGTGGTGTTACCAAGCTAGTGAAGCACAGCAGATAGCCTTAAACGTTCTTGAAGGGCTTCGCGTCCAGTGTGGGGCCAGCGCCAGTGTGAATTCTTTTATCAAGAGGAGGGCAAAACTTACCCAGGGGTGAGCCATAGAGTAACATACAAAATGATAAGAGAGTGCACTCCTATAGGCATCTGCGGCTGATGCGGGTTCGCAGCGCACCAAACGAGCGTGGGTAATCTTTGCAGCCTCAGAGATGGGGACCGCTCAAAAGGTGATCTCGAAAGCCATTTTCTAGCGATCAGAAAAATTACACATCCTCCGAGACCACTCATGTGCGTGGGCTGTTATCGGAAGCCATACTTTTATATTCTTTTTTTATTGCGATAGCAATTATATGGACACTTGCGGCTGGTTTTCGCCGTCGGCGTCGCCGCCGCCGTTGGCCGCCGTCCTCGTCCGTCCGCCGTCATTTGCCGTATATGTATGTATATATATAACCGGCCCCGCCCGTGGTTCGTGAGCGTGAAAAAGACCCAGGAGGGGGGGGGGGGTCCCCTCGAGCGACCTTCGATTTTACGAGCGGGGGCGCGCGCGTTATCTCCCCTTCTCGGTGGCCGACAACGGGGGGGCCGGTGTACCCCTTCTACGTGCTGCGCTCTCAACACGAAGAGAATTCTCTTAAACAAGCAGTTTTCTAGAGTTGCGTGAGATCGGATCCAAAAAGAGTTAGCTGCCAGCCTCACTTCGTATAACATTACAATTTTTTGCTATCGCATTCATTGCTTCACCCTTGCGGTGAAACTGCTGACATATTTTTTTTTTTGACCGTCATTTGCATGCGTTGATTAGGTTCGTGTAAGCTGTACAGCGAGAGCGGCAAGCACACGACGCCACTGTGTGTTTATGCAGACATTTTAAATAATACATGAGAAGCGTGGGAAGAAACTAAAATTTTCATTTCCAAGTCATATCCTTGGTAAGCACATGCACACTTACTCAATGTTTGATGAACGCGCGCACGAAGAGATGGGTTCATTGCACTGCCAGACATAGCAATACAGCTGCCATGTCCTGAGTATCAATTTTGTATAAGAAATCAGCAAATAGACGACATTATGAAAAGCCCCGCAGAAGTAAAACTGCAGCAAACGCACAGCTACACATACAGTGCACGACGCACTGTATGTGTAGCTGTGTATGAATGACTTATAGTAAATAAAATTGCACGAACTAAACTATTCGGTTTTCTCCACGAATCCTTAATGTCTTTGGTGTTCATTTGCAAGATTATTATTCTCCTGAAACAGAGAAGCCATATGCCTCGGCACGTGAAACACGTGCTGAGACAACGACGAAGACGACGCGCTCAGCTGTTGTCGTGCTGCCAGCCCTGGTGCGAAGCTTGACGTCGCATCTTTACACGGCATGGCGCACGCACAGAAAGCTGCGGGCGACGGCGCTTCCCCAGGAACCCTCTTCGAGCCTTCGAACGACGACGCGGAAAATCCGTCTCTGTTGTGCCTGCTGAGGACCAAGCGGGACCTCGCGGATCTCGAGGTGAAGCCCATACCCGGCGTGTTCGTCTCACCAGATGAAGATCACGTCACCAGGATTCACGCGCTCATGGTGGGTCCCAGCGGCACTCCGTACGAGGGCGGGTTTTTTCACTTCCTCATCGACTGCGGGGCCAACTACCCGATGCAGCCGCCAAGCGTCCGCCTTATGACCACCGATGCGGGGCGCGTCCAATTCAGTCCGCACGTATACAGCAACGGAAGAATTCACCTGGGCGCGTCCTGGACACCAGTGCAGAGCATCGGCAGCTTGCTGGCTTCCATGTCGTCGCTACTGCGAGCGGACGTCTACAGCGCGGGACATCTGTCAGCCGAAGCGTACCAGGAAGCCATAAGCCGTCACAATTACTTCCTGCAGCACGAAACGTTGAGGGTCGCCGTGTGCGACGCGGTGGAAGCGTGCCTCCGAGGTAATTCCGAGTACCCACGTGGTTTGGCGGAACTAGTTGTCCTGCAGAAGTTTGTAAGCTATTACAACAGGTACAAGGAGATCATCGAGGCCAGCCTTCACCTCAGCGGCAAGGAGATGAGGTCATTTGCAGGCTCTGTCAAGGGAACCTTCGACTACCATGCGCTGCTGGCTCGGCTGGAGGACTTGCTTGAGCGACTGAAGAGCACGTACGGCAGCAACTCAAGCGCCAATGTTTAGGATGTCCTGACGCAAGGCAAGCCGGAATTGTGCAGCGATAGACTTCTCTTTGCAAGAGGTTTAATGAGTGGACCTTAGAAAAGAATGCTCTAAAACTTGAAGGAGACTACATCTGGCAACTTGCGACAAAATTAAATCGGCTGACCCTGATTTATTGTCTCAGCGTTTTCTTAATATTTGTAGTATTCAGTTGGCATATAATTGTGCCCTTCGTCAGGTCGTAATTTACTTGGCCCTGCATGAGCAAATAACACGTTAACAGTCCAAGAGAATAGTTTCTACCTGGTCGCCAGTTTTCCAATAGAAGTATGGAGACGGGTAATGTCTAGCGCGAAAAAATGACAGCATGAAAAAAAAAGAAACACAGAGAGGGCGAACATCGCATGTACTTAACTGAGGTTTATTTGGCGAAAGATATACAAGTAGCGACTGTTACGAATCCGCGCAAGCAAAATAAAAAAATTAGAGCCGACCCTTGACCTTTGACTTAGTTGTCTGGTCGCATAAAACTTCCTGGCAGCCGTCATAGCGCAGTGGCTCCTGGCCGACTAACTGTCGTCGCCTCCCGCAATCGAAGTAACGAAAAAACAATTCATTCGTTTGCATTAAAAGTTTGGTCATCCTCCTGCAATGTACACCAGAGGAAACTCTGGCACTGGGGTGGCTAGACGCTTTTAAGCTGTGAAAAGCGGCCGCCGAAGCTGGTCTCCAAGGCCCGCCGATGCCGCTTGAGGCGCTTTAGGCAGGGTCACGGTAAGGAAGCATATACAGAAACTCTAGGGCGCGCGCATGCACTGCCGCGATACATGTGTGCGTACGCAGCTATCACCATTATATTTTTCACACGCCCTGTGGCAATCACAAGTTTTCGGTGAAAACCTCTTTGTTCAGCAAATGTGATGAAGTAGATCACGCTGAAACCATTAAACGTAGTCATACTTTTGCGTCTCTGTCAAAAAAAAGTCGCATGGAGGCATCGGGATGTGATCGGTGCTCGACGCTAGCGGTGTGGATTCAGTAACTGTGTATCTACACGACAAAGGGGCGCGCAAGTTATAAGACAATGATTATTACTAAGCTTCATATTTTTGTGAATGCGCTAAATGTCTTCATTCACATGCAGAAAAATCGACACGAGAGCCTCGCTTTGTTGCTCCGAATGCTCAAGAAGGTTGTGCGGCCTGTAGCTTAGTGCTCACTTAGCCTGTTATTAAGGGTGTGAGCATATAGTGTTTTTTTTTTTTTCGGCTAGCGAAATTGCATTGGATTGGATGAGTCAAATATTAACAGCGCAAAAGCTTGCATTTTGCAGGCTTGTCCCTGGGAGCACCAAATGAGTGAAAAAAAAAATACGTTTCGTTTTACAGAAAGTAAAAGCCGTCCAACCTCATTGAACTCTGGTGGAGTAACGCTTTCGTTTTGGCTGGTTGGTGTATCCTTGGAACGTAATGCATGGCTGCGCTAAAAAACAAGGACAATGAAGGGATGCACACAGGACGGGCGCAAACTTCAAACTTTATTACGGAATGCTAAACCGAGCCTACATCAACGTAAGTCGCATCATCACGTGCTCTGGTTACGCCCCCCATCGTGACACTCATATCAGCGACACACCCCCTTAAGCCTACCTTTCTTTCCAACGTCATCATGAAATGGTCGCGCACAAACAATTCGGATGCAGTGGCTAAAGGATATATAACGAGAAAAAAAATCGCGCCATATCCACGAAGTGAATGATGATGAGTGGGCGAAGCTCGATCGTTTTCATCCATGGCAGAAAGAGAATGTGTGGTCTGGGAACGTGCTTATACTTCATGGTCATCAGCGTCATCGTCATCGTTATCACGTGTAGTGCGTACATTCCACTATACTGGAACGCGCTTATACTTCATCGTTATCACGTGTAGTGGGTACATTCCACTATACTGCGTCATCGTCATCTTTATCACGTGTGGTGGGTACATTCCCCTACACGTGGCTACCTACCTACCTACCTACTTCTACTACTACTACAGAGGAGGGACAGACCCACACCCTAAGGAGCTTCGCCCCTAAAAAAAATTAGCAAATCCCAAGTACCACGGCAATCGATGTTATGCGAAAGCATGCGGAGGTAAGGGTGACTGGGTTGTAATTTTTTTGTTAATGCGAAACGTTATGAAATTCGATTAATATGTAGGGGAGTGAGAATATTGAATTTTTCGAACCAAATCAAATACGGAATCGAATAGTCATGAAACCAAATCGAATACGAATACGACTCGAGTACTATTCCAAATAATTTTCTAATAGTAAGCAAACAATTTGCAACAGAGCTATACATTTAATAATAAAAAAGGACCCCAGATATTACTATATTGCTGAAACAGATATTAGTATATTGCTGAAACAAATTCGCCAACTTTAACAAAGGAAAATCACGAGTGCCTTTAATCAACAAGAAAATACCACAATTATAAAAACTGCGGTAAGCTCGCCAAATGCAGCGACTAGAGGCGGGAGGTACTTTGTAACGGTAGGTTGAAATATAGGAGCGACATACCGTATTGAAGGTGCTATTTTGCCTATAGCTTCTAAATAAAACTGACGCATAAAAATTAACCAATGCTGAACAGAGCCCCACAGATATAGCTAACTATGTAATGGAACAGATAAACAACTTATAGCAGCATGTGCCTTCGCACAAACAGCAGCTAAAGATATAACCACCAGTGCTTAATACTGTACCGGCAAGATCAATTTACAATGACACAACAACTGGCTCTGTTGTTATTCATTTACATGCGATTAAAAATTACACTTCCGAAGTGGAAGGCAGCCGTAGTCCCTTCCTTCGGTTATTACAACACAAAGACAGGAACTGAAGACCTTTCGCTGTTTGAACGTTTCCTTCCTTTGGGGTTTGCCCGTCGGGGCTCAATATTCGAAAATTATTCAAAAAATATTGGGTATTCTAAATATGCGCATTCGATTGGAGTACCTAATCGAATAGAACGATATTCAATTCGTTATTCGAAAATTTTCGAAAATTCTCAAGCTCTATATCAATTTGATTACTTAGTCCCACTCGCAACACAAGGAATAAATAAACAAAGAAGATGCCACACGCAGCGCTTTCTAGCAACTCGGTTTGTAACCTTCTTGTTGATTGCACTTCGTAATTCGAGAGCGCTAATATGACATACATAGTGGTACTATGAAATCGACAAGGTCATGAAGATAGCAGATGTGAGACGAAGTGACAAGATTTGCGACGTGCTATCGTCTGCACTTTTGCCACACCTGTTGCTGTGCCACACCTGTTGCTGTGCTGCTGGCCAACTTTGCAGGAAATGTTAACA
>JALIZH010020861.1:0-16818 GCA_030522465.1 Rhipicephalus appendiculatus | reverse complement strand
TTTCCAACGAACTATACTCGCCTTTTTAAAATAAAACGTTTTGCAAGTAATTCGCAAATGTTGTTTCATGGAATATTTACGTCGTCCATATGTATACTAGTAATTGTAGCGTGTTTCGGGTGGTTGCTGGAGGAAGTTCATGCACGATAACATTTTCGGGCAACTCTTATTATGTTTGGCGTAAAATTGACGCCTTCGGGCTCACAGATAAGGATCGGTGCGCCATGGAAGCTGACTGTTTCCATGGCGCTAATCACTTTCCATTAGGCTCACTTTTGTTCGTTGTTTTTGGACATGCATGCTGTTGTTGCACCGATTCGTACTTTTGCAAAGCTACATGCACCGAGCCGCGAAGTCTAAGCATTCGCCTTAAGGTTTTTTTTTTTTCTATATTACGAAATGTGTGGCATGCCTGTTCTTTAAGTTCATGAGAGCGGATTGCGACCTCATGTTTTTTTAACTACAAGAAGTGCGCACTTTGTTTAGGTCGTCGGCTTCAGTCCTGCTTTGTTAACTTTACGAAAAACTACCCCGATGTAGCGATTGTTTGCAAAGGTTCACTTTAAGGAAACAAAATCGGGACCTGCTGAAAAAAAAATTTCGAAAAAACCGAAATGCGGCTTTAAAGCAGCGATATGCGCGCATCTGGGGCGAAATTGGCGTAAAATAAGTCTCAGATGAGTCGCTGTGCTTCTGTTGCATGGCTTCAGGTAACTATGTCTCCGTACGTCTCCACGTCACGTATTCTATAGCATGTGCCAAGGCGATAAATTTACACCATCTTCTCAAAGGGAACCCTGATGGGATGCGAAGCAGCAGCGTTGCGCACGGGTGGCTCACGGGTTGAACGGCGCTAACGCGGGTGCTGCGGTGAGCGCTGGAAGATTCGTTTGAAGCGATGGCTGGCGTAGGTCTTGTCGTTGCGCGTCAGGCGGCAGCTGCGGGCGCTGCGGTGAGCGCGCGGCAGGCGAGGGAGAGAGTGACGTCAGCGCGCACTGCGAGGGGAGCGTGACCTACTTGGCACCGCTCCAACACCTGCGGCGAGGGGAGCGCATTGCGGCGCGTTCGTACGGACGCACGGAGGGAGGGACAGCGTTACGCAGCCTAGTCAAAGAGCTGCTTTGCATCTAAAAAAATCTGAACAGCGTGGCGCCCGCGTGCTCCGCTGTTCGCATTTGTTTTCATCGCGCTGTTACCTACATCAAAATTTTTCTTGATTGTATCATGCGCGTCTCTAGTGTGCGTTTATTAACAGATACGTTACAAGGGCTTCAATATCAGTGCCGAGAGCGAAACGTGCGAGTTGTGCAGTTTCCATTTGTTATATCGTGTTAGCACGCGCGCGTTCTAGGCAAGTGAAAACTACCAATGTTTCTTTCCCAATCAGCGGGAGAACAACGACATGTTTCATTGGGGGCTGCAAAAGCGCACGCAATTCGTAAAACCTACGTTATTCTATACAAAATCAACACCACGCCGTCACAGCTTTGGCCGCGCTGGACTAAATATGGCGGTGGGCCGGACGGTTGCGGTACTTTTCCCGTTCCGGAGAGTCCACCCGCATGATGCTATCAGCGACACCTAGCTACGCCGACGCTAGGCATGGCACATGCGCAGCGCGTTAGCAGCGAAACAATCTTACTATCGCGCGCACCGCGTCATCTGAGCGCACCTTTGTCGAAGTCGTCCGCTGTTGACACGATGATCGTGACAGCGATATAACTATGATCGCGTCGAAAATGAAGTGCGCATGTGCGAAGTTTCGTGTCGGTGCAGTAGGCGTCACTCAAAGCACCATGCGTCTTTACGTGAGGCAGGAGACTCGCGTGCTGAGGCTAACATGGCTCAGAACTTCAACTAATACGCTCTTCGTTTTATTGCTTCGTGCTTGAGCTCGTGGTTTACGCGGAATCGTGTCTGCCCATTCATTGACATTATGTGCCGCTTTCTGCGGCCATATACCGGACGTGCCGGAAGCATTTGTGACATACTTTCTGCAGAGCCCTGGCGTCAAGTTTGGTTTCATCAAGAGGGCCTCAAGCATCGCTGATTACTCTCAAGAGACAATCGCCATCAAAAATACCGGTACACCGATCGGATGAGGACTGACAACCAGCATGTGGAAGTCTTGTGGAAGGCTCGAACTTCTCGAGCTTCAACCAAGTAAGGGGAAAATATTTTTGCACTAATTCCCCGCCAAATAATTTGCTGGACCTCGCGGAGACGCCGTTATCGCTGATAGCGATTAAAGATCCTTAGATTTAGGCCCTAAGTACTGTTTAAGCCTAAACTGAAAACGGTAGACTTGCCGCGCTGCCTCACTAAATTTGCCGCAGAGAAAGAGTGCCCGCGTTGTACTGTGTTGACTGCATTGCTAGCATATTGGTATTTCACGCAAATTAGGGCCTTTCACTCCGACCTTAGGTTGCTTATTGGAGAAGCGGACACTTAGCCCCATATGCCGGATAAGGAAGGTCATTTTTGCATATAAGCCAGGGAGCAAATTTTCATAAAAAGCGCTAGCAGCCATTCATGCGAGTTTTCGGGCTGCAAAACTCAAGCTACTGGTGCGTCAGCAACGAGCTGTCAATTTCCTGTTAAGACATAGTCTTGATGAGATTTCTTTTTATCAGATAAGCCTTGATAACAACTCAGAATTGCTTCTTCCTTTCGACTAAAACACGCAAATAAGCTATTCCTTTTTCAGCTGTCTTTTCAGAGGAAGGGACCTGGTGATTCGATGTAGCTGATTACATTCAGAGCTGCTTAGCTTCACTAAGTTTTTGACCCTTTTCTCAGGCGTAGTTCAGAAGCGTTAGTTCAGTGGTATGCGCCCGCTGTGAACGAAAAAGTAACGAGGTTGCGTGATTTGAATTTTCCACCACACGTGTATTACCAGAACCCGGTATTTCTTGCGCCGCACGAGCGCCGATTGCACACCACGACTTCATTGCTTAATCCAAAAACTTGCGTCACAGTATGGCGTCCTGTATACGGATGGCATACGAGGGGTTCTATTTGAACTTCGTCTCGGGTCACGTGACCTGAGCATATACGTGAAGTATGAAGTCATACGATAGCTGTACAACTTGAATGACAGGAGAGGTTGGTTAAGGATCACCAGTTTGCTAGTGGTGGGCCTGTGTCACTGGGAGGCTAGCAACCTAGGGCCGTGCCGCTTCGTGGCTCTCACTGTTCTGTCAGTATCATTACAGCCAGTGCCAGAATGACAGGAAATTGGACAGCAATTTCGCAACATTTTATTCTTTCTTTTTACCTTTTTAGGAATGCTTACTGCCATCAGACAACTACCACATGTAATTTTAGTGGGTTATAGAAATCGTTTTATGGAGAAGTAACCATGCCTGACTTTACATTTGATAGAGTATACGTGACGTCATGGACGCGTCACATGGCTCCAAGATGGCGCCTTGGGTGTCGCCGAGGCAACATAATCACATGACTATTAACCTGCTTAAGTGTGATAACGATGTCGCTGGAACGTAATTGGGCCTCTGTGCATTGTTATGACCGGCCTCCTGGCCCCATGGAGGAGCGGCGTTCCCTGTTCTACGAACAAGTCTCCGAGGGGCTGCTGGCCCGCTGACAGACGTTCAGAGACTTGGTGAGGCGCCATGCAGTCCGACGCGCAATGTGTTCGGCGAGACGACCGCAATGGTTTTCGGTCGCGACACATTTCTTGAGGGGACAACGAGAGCGTCGCCGCGGATGACAACCCGTCCCGCTAATTGCGTGTCGAGCGGCGGACCTTTGATGCGCCACGAAGTGCGAGCGTAGGACCCCTCATCCTGCGGCCTTCTCACGCCTCCACCTTGGTGCCACTGGTGCAATGCTGTGGCAACACCCCTGTCAGGCACGTGGACCTGGGCGGGTGTGGGCGGCACCGTCGGAAGTGGCGTGTGTCGTGTGATTGGACAGCGCAATTTGGAGCTGTTCCCCCCATCTGAGGATCTGAGGATTCGGAGAGCTTCGACACGGGCCTTCGACGAGATCGTCACGATGTAGCGAAGTCTTCGTGATGTAGAGCGAAATGCTCGCCCTGTAAATAATGTAATTAAACCTCAGTTCTGTTTCCCTTCAGCCTCTTCATGCTGCCTCAACATCTTCCTCCCGGGTCTCCGGTGTCTGCAAAGGCCGGTCGCAACGGCTGGGGCCAGCGGCGGGATACCACGACCTGTATCTCGAGCTGTGACACCCCGGGTCGCAACAACTGGTGGCAGCGGTGGGATACCACGACCTGTATCTCGAGCTGTGACACCCCGTGTCGCAACAGCATGCATAAGAAAGAAACCAGCATGATCTGTACTGGTAACACTAGCGTAACATCACATAGTCCGCCTCCCACCATGTTGGGGCTCCAAAGTGGCTTTTTCAGTGACGTCAGTGCAAACCATCTATAATTTAGTTTGTAATAAAAAAATATTTGCTGTAAAGTACAATGAAGTTATTCCAGAACTTCGCACATTTCAAATTGCGTCTCCAGGACCTTGGCATTAAATTATGTACATTTCACGCATTTATAGACAGTCGATCATAATGCATGCCGCAAAGTGATATGGTGGCCCCCTACCCCTTAAAAAAAATACTCAATTCGTCCCTGTAGGGATGGCGTTATACGTACACCTTGTTGATGTTCTTGAACAGCGTCGGGTCGATGTCCTTTCGGGCAAAGCTGTTGAGCGGGTGCGAGACGAGTCCCTCGCGCGCCAGGTAGAACTCGGCGCCCTCGTACGACTGACACACGGACGAGATTCGGAACACGAGGGACGTGCCGTCGCTGATGACGGCCGCGCGGCCCAGCACCACACGTCGCAGCAGGGGCTGACCGTACAGCACCGAGGCCGGAACCGCCGTGCCCCGGTCTCTCACCACGCGTCCTATCTGGCGAAGCTCGGGGTTGGTCGAATGCTGCGGGAGAAAGCGCAATCAGTGCACACGTTCACCAGCATTTCAAGCATTCTTTCAAGCATTTCAAGCACGTTTTTTTATGTCGCCTTTATATTGCTACGCTCGCTCATTCCTTTATTTTAGATGCGAAGCATCTTTTAGCGGTGGCATGTCCCGCGGCGTTGTCGGCGTCCGCCCTCACACTGCGCATGCGCAACTCTCCTCCTTCCCTCTCTCCAACAGCTGCGCGTTACTCTCTCCACTTCTCTCCTACCACCTGCTTGCGCTTCTGCGTTCTCGCTTCTGCTCTCGCGGCGCATGCGCTACTCTCCTCCTCTAGTCTCCTCTCCTTCAAGTGTGAATATAAAGCGGGTAGAGCGCTCCTCCTCCGCCGCACTGCGGCCGCGCACTCTCCTCCTTTACGCGGGCGTTTACGCAGGCGTTCGGTCGGCTTCTCTCCTCTCCTCCCCCCGCGCTGCAGTCTGTAAACCCACTCCATCCTCTCCCTCCCCCATTTCATGTAACCGCGTGCGCTCGGTCGAGGAAGTACCGCTTGAATCGTGCGGTCGCTCCGTCGGTTCCCGGCCGCTGCAGTTGTCTCGAAAGCCTCGCTACCCTCGTCGCAGACTCGCGTTGTCTCTCTGTAGCGGAAGCGGTAGCTCGACGCCGACGCTTGGCTTCGACGGCCGAGTGAACGTAAACGGAAACTTGGTGTGCACTCCCAATGCTGCTTCGCATCCCTTCATGGTTCCCTTTAGTGGGAGATAGTGTAATTTTTTTTTATGTGACCGGGTTTCACCTACAAACTGTTACCGCCACTTGTCGCATGCCGCGCCGCAATAATCCGAAGCTTCGCGATTCTTTCAGACTGTTCTGTCAAGGTTACGCGCAGGCCACGAGTAACCGAGTTTATTATAGATCTGACGAAAACACCAGCGATAACGCTGGAGGATTCGATTAGGTGACGTGGCGTTGCGCCACGTCAAGTCATGTCCTCACTTCAGCCGATTAAGTCACTGGGTGGAGTCACGTGACACAAAGGTCACGTGACATTTGATACGCCGATGCACACCTTGCCACTTGAGCATCGCGTGACTTTTGCCCGACTGTTATTAGTATTTGCTTTTCGTCATTCACTGTGACACCCCTGCCGTCATGATCTCGCGAACTATTGTCAGGTCTCGCAAAGCCTCGTTACTCACAAGGCGCATAAGACTTTCACCTTAATAAGTGCGCGCAAATGACACTCACGGCGACCATGGCGACGTACGAGGTGCCCAGCCACATGTGGGGCACGGTGCTCGGTTTGCGCACCAGGTGGCGCACGCTCTCGATCTTCTCCACTTCGGACTTGATCATGAGGCAGGCGCGCATGTGGCCGCAGAAGGCGTTCATCAGCACCAAGGTGGCCAGCCACCAGGCACCGCTGAGCAGGCGCTCGCCACCGAGAGAGGGAGCGCGCGCAGACGCTGCACGAGGAAGGCTTCGTTGAACAATTACAGCAAACACGTATATTGACGATTTTACGTGCGCCAGATTGTATCAATGGTTACGGTGCTCGGCTTCTGACCCGAAGGTCGCGGGCTAGATCCCGGCCACGGCGGTTGCATTTCGGTGTAGACGAAGTGTTAGAGGCCCGCGTACTGTGCAAAGCCAGTGCACGTTCAAGAACAACAGATGGTCGAAACTTCCGGATCCCTCCACTATGGCGTTTCTCGTAATTATATCGTGGTTTTGCGACTTAAGGCATCGGACATCACTGACGATTTGACGTATGGCACATTGGCGCCGATTTGTTAGTCTGATAAACTTGTGTTTTCTTATTACTGTGTATGACAAGTCAAATGTAATTAAATGACGAATGCACCAACGCAATCGGTTTCATGCGTATGCGCCTATCGTAGCACTGCTCGCTTATTCGTTAGAAGCAAAACGGCAAAGCTACAGCCTAGTATCGCAGCACCGAAATGCATCCGTAAAATAGTCTACGTATATGTGCTGGTTTAACCTCACGTTTTCATATCCGGATTTGGCTTCATAATGCTCCATCGCCACGTCGTCTTATGGCAGTTGGAATTTTTTTACACGCCCGCTTCTTTTTTTTTTTTTTTCATTGTGAATTTCATAAAGGAGTGCGTGTTTGACTCGACCTATAAATTTTATCCAATACCAGCAGCAAATATTTATTAGACGCTTCGTATAAGGCGCTGCTCAGCTCGAGCACTTGGGTTCGATGTGGTTACGAGCTGCGCCTGCCGCAATGTACAAGAACAACTGTGAACACAGATCTAGGTGTACGCATTAAAAACTCCGAGAGGTCAAAAATTTGTCAACAGTTTCCCACCACGGAGTGCCTCATGATCACGTCGCGGTTTCGGCACGTGAAATCCCAGAAATTGTCGCACCACGGGCAGTGTTCTCGGACGGACATTTCCAGAGGTACCTTCACTTTCCCAAGACCTTGCGAGACTATAGTGCCGAACGTGTTCGACGGTCCACAGGCCACGCTGATCTTACACTGTGACAACCAGGCTAATACACAGGAACGTTATCGCTTGTAGGCATCCGGCAAAAATCTTTCGAAAGTGAGTGTACCACCGAAAAGAATCTCGCGAGCACACTACCGCTCCCCCCTCCCGACCGCCGCATAATTTTAGTAAGCGCACTTCCAGATTATTGACGAAAGAGATGAAAGCTGTTTTCTGCCATGATGGACAAAGCATTTGAAGAGGGTTCGGATAAGTCTATTCGCATTCTTGGCACAGGAAGTAATCGGTATCATTCTCACCTTCGAAGAAAAGGTTCTCTACGTACTGCCAGACAGCGTCACTGAAGAAGCCGTAGAATGAGTAGTTCCGTCCCGCTCTCGATGCGTGCATTGAATTGAACAGGGCCGTGATCAGGGAGATGAATACCAGGGCCACGCTCAGAAACATCCACACCTTCAATGAAGAGAATAAACGTGATTTGCAAAAGGCGCACTTTCGCCGCAATGCCGAATCAGTGAGTGCGGCAGCAACAAAATGTAATGTTTATTTCTTTTATTTTATTTATGAGAGTACCCGCAGCGCCACGCGGCCATTATTGCAGGGGGGGGGGGGGGGCAATTCAGGAAAAAATAGTTACATAAGAAAATATATGTAAATTCACATACAAAGATGACAATGTGAGCTATTTACAATGCGGTGGGTTCAGCATAGAAAAGTGGCAACACATACAAAGGAAGCAATCATCTTGAATGCAGGCACAACTTCACCAAGAAAAGAAAGGAAACAAGAAAAGGTATCAGCAAAGGCAAGGAGACAGGTAGTTTATATCTGACGGGAGATTAGAACGTAAAAACGATTAGAATTTGGATTATGTTATACGAGTCAGCAGCTAACTCCTTTAGCATCCGACCTGGCGTAGCTCAACAAAACGCTGGCGTAAGGAAATGCGGCCGCTGCAGTGATCGTAGTGACCTTCGAGCTGTGTATCGCTTCAACGCAAACTGAGCGGTGAGAATCAGCGCGCGCGAATGTATGAGTCGTTCGCTGATCCCTGTCAGGCCACAGTGCGCGCGCACGACGTCGCCGGGCCGTAGCCACGCAGCCCCACCCCCCTCGCCCCTTCCTCCTCCGCTTTTGTAGTTTGTGGTAAAGGGTGTAGAGCTGTCATTCTTATGAGAGGTAACGCGCGAGTGAGTGGCAGATAGCCTCGTACCGTACATGTGGAGTCGCGCAGTGGCAAAACTTGAAAATAAAAAAGAGTCGTGTCGTCCCTTCTACTGCCTACACTCCCGTCACGAACGTGTCTTTATTTTATGCTTTTTGATATCTATGCTATTTAGGGAAATTTCGGCGAAGAATGGTTGCTTTCGATAAGGATTGTCGCTATCACCGCTTCGTCTGCCACAACAACATAAACTGATGAAAAAAATAACTTCAAGAAGGGGTGAACGGAATGGCACCACCTTCTCCACTTACTTTCACGTTTGATCACTGTGCCGCGCTGCATGTGCGGTACGAGGCTCTTTGCCACGCACTCGCGTGTTGCCTTTCATAAAATTGACAGCTCTACGAGGCATACACATACGCGTGCTATGGTGGGCAGTTGTTGCCTTGAAGACAAGACCACTTGCGAAAACGGTAGTTCCAGCGAGAGCCTCTGTTCAAGAATTTTCAAGAAATGTAGCCTCATAACATCGTGCGCCGCAGAGTTAATGCGAGAGTGTACGCATGCACTTGACGTGTACACTATGGCTTCCTTCTAAACCCGTAACCCGCGTCAGAATTTTCACTCGTCTCGCAAAGACGATAGTTTCCCATCCCATGTATGGGGATAGAAGTGTAAGTGGTGAACTTTACCATTTTTGTCTTACTGTTTTTGCATCGTTGCAAACAGTTGTAAACAACATAGGAGGCTAAGATAGCAAAACTGCAAAGTAGTAGCTTGTGGTCCCCTTAGCTCCTCAGCAGCCCAAACCTCTTCTTTCTTTCTTTCTTTCTTTCTTTCTTTCTTTCTTTCTTTCTTTCTTTCTTTCTTTCTTTCTTTCTTTCTTTCTTTCTTTCTTTCTTTCTTTCTTTCTTTCTTTCTTTCTTTCTTTCTTTCTTTCTTTCTTTCTTTCTTTCTTTCTTTCTTTCTTTCTTTCTTTCTTTCCTTGGTGGCAGGAAGTCGCCCGATCATCACATTCCAGAACATGTCTTCAAACACTTCACAGCAGCGATGGGAACTTGGACTACGCCAGTCGCGCAACCCGAGGACACCTGTGACATGCGTTGATGAATATCTCTATTTGCTGGCAATAATGTTTTCAATTACATTTCTTGATAAATATTCCCTATGGTCTGTCGAAAGCAAAAGTTTCATTTCTCATGCGTAAGCGTGCGAATAGAAAATCAAATATGTTTGGCTTCCATGAACGTACCATCCAGTCAAACGCCATGATGTATCCGAAGACGCTGCTCTCCTGAGCTGTCGTTCGGCCTGCGAGAATCCGTAGTTCTTCAAGGTAGAAGACAGCCGATGGCTGCGCAATCTCCAGACGTTCGGTGGCGGGGAAGAATGGTCCCATTGCCAGGTCACTCTCCTACGTAGTACCACGGAAAACTTAGTAGTTCTAGCAAAACATTTTTTTAAAGATATACGGGAAGAGGATGGTGCTAATGTATGGCGTCGGCTACTCCTCTTCCTTTGAAAAGTCAGAGGTGTGCACCGGGTACCCCAGAAGGGAGGGGGGGGAGGGGGGAGGCAAAGTTTTATTTGAGCACTCCCTCCTCTTTTGGTAAAGTCCAAAAGACAACATGCTAAACAATAAACGAAATAAAAATAAAAAAGACACAGCATATCCACGGAGTGAATGATGATGAGTGGGCGAAGCTGCGGAGGTTCATCGGTAAACCGTGAATCTTCCGTGAATTCTGCCCGGTACATCATCACCGACGTGAGATCGGGCTCGTTTATACTAAAGGGTCGATGAGAGTAATGGTGACTGAAGTAATCATGGTTACACCGTGAAGTCTTCAGTGGTTTCGCCCAGCAGTAATCAAAGCGATAGTGTGAAATTTTATTCAAACTTCAACGACCGGTCGTCGTCCATAGTCCGCCAAGCAGCACGATCCGGCAAGCGCACTCGTACGGTGGTCCGCGCAATCGAAGAGCAGCTGCACCGCCAACGCCATCTAGCGTACCTTCACCCAACCGCCATATTGTACGCATGTCTATAGGACAGCGCCCTCTCGGAAATGAGACGAGAACTGGAGATGACGACACCATATCCACGGAGTGAATGCGGTAAACCGGTAATCTTTCACGAATTCTGCGCAGTACATCATCAACGACGTGAGATCGGGCGCATTTATACTAAAGGGTCGATGAGAGTCATGGCGACTCGCAGCTCACTTTAATTTTACATGTACGTTGTGAATTTTTTTTATTGTTTAATCACGCACAGGAGACATCTCACACAGGCACTACCTTGGAGGTCGAAATCCAGTACCTACTGGCTACTCAGAGTGCATGGACAACCCAGGACCGCCGAGGTAATGCCATAACGAGCTTCGCCCCTAAATATATTCATCATATACAAGTACTAAACGAGAGGTGGCTACATACGACGGGGACGCACGACCCACGGCTTAAGGAGCTTCGCCCCTAAAATGAAACGGTGACATGCTCCTCACAATAGCCTGCCCTTGGTATTGGTCCCGGGTTTTTCGATAGTAAAGATTCCCATCTTTACTATCTTTCCCATCTTTACACAGCTCTTAGAATGCCACACCAGGGGCTTTCAGCAGCCATTATCGTCAAAAACCTGCGTGGTCATAACCATGCTCTTTAAACTATGAAGGGACAAGTCTGACTGAGTGAAAGCACGGGGCAGACATTGCGCCCCCCCCCCCCCCCCCTGCCACTCGTGCGTACGCCTATGTTAATCGTTGTCGTCGCAAAGTTGTCGAAAAGCACATAACTTACAAATACGCGAATGGACAAACATTTAGAAGAACTGGAAACTGGGCTAGTTGTCTTGTCAGGGCTGGAATATTAGTAATTATGAATGAACAACCATGATCTCAGTTCGGGTTCTTCAATAAAAATAAATGTCCACTCTACCGAAAAGATCACGATGCACAATATTCACATAATTGAAATGTCCTTACATAACATAAGAGTTCGCCCGGATTTTGTCACAGCATATCACTAAGAATTTACCACACCATAGCCGTGCCATAAGTGGAATCACCCTTCCATAACTCACCCTGTTAGCACGTTGGACTTAGAAGAGGGTGGGTCTAAGCCGCTTGGCGATTCATAATTGGCGAAGGTAGCTGCAAAACGACATGGGACACGGAAAGAGACAACCACTTCGTGTCATTCCGTGCCACGTGTGGTTTTTTCGTTACCATTGCTAATTATGAACCACATTGGCATTTCTTACCCACCCAGAGACTCTGAGTACAGATGTAGAAACACCATCGATCATCTCCACCTGTGCTAGCGTTTCTAACTCTACAAACAACGTCCCACTTTCCATGATTCTTTTAATAGTCTGTTCGAAGTCATATGGCGGTCTTTGACTTCCGCTTCGAATTGTTTTTCTACTGATCTTGTTTCTATTTCAAATCAATCTTTTACACTCAGTGCTGATTTCACGTATTGTTTGGACGTTAAATGGAAATTGAATGGGCGTTGACAGGATGAACTCACGTTGCGGTGGAGCATGCCCATGGATCCAGTCCAGGTGCCGTCAGGTTGCGGACTTCCCGTCGTCAGCTCGCGTGGTACGCCGATTGTGTAACTGTTCAAATAACCATTCCACTCATTGAAACTTGAGTGATTTCTTTGCGAAACACTGCGTGTATGCTTTCTACCAGGAGACTAGGCACTTTAATATATCAGAAAACGCGTTGGACAAACAAATGACAGTATCTGCTTCCACACAAAAAAAAAAAAACACAGCATATCCACGGAGTGAATGATGATGAGTGGGCGAAGCTTCGGAGGTTCATCGGTAAACCGTGAATCTTCCGTGAATTCTGCCAGGTACATCATCACCGACGTGAGATCGGGCGCGTTTATACTAAAGGGTCGATGAGAGTTATGGTGACTGAAGCAATCATGGTTACACCGTGAAATCTTCAGTGGTTTCGCCCAGCAGTAATCAAAGCGATAGTGTGTGTGAAATTTTATTCAAACTTCAACGACCGGTCGTCGTCCATAGTCCGCCAAGCAGCACGATCCGGCAAGCGCACTCGTACGGTGGTCCGCGCAATCGAAGAGCAGCTGCACCGCCAACGCCATCTAGCGTACCTTCACCCAACCGCCATATTGTACGCATGTCTATAGGACAGCGCCCCCTCGGAAACGAGACGAGAACTGGAGATGACGACACCATATCCACGGAGTGAATGCGGTAAACCGGTAATCTTTCACGAATTCTGCGCAGTACATCATCAACGACGTGAGATCGGGCGCATGTATACTAAAGGGTCGATGAGAGTCATGGCGACTCGCAGCTCACTTTAATTTTACATGTACGTTGTGAATTTTTTTATTGTTTAATCACGCGCAGGAGGCATCTCACACCGGCACTACCTTGGAGGTCGAAATCCAGTGCCTACTGGCTACTCAGAATGCATGGACAATCGAGGACCGCTGAGGTGATGCCACAAGGAGCATCGCCCCTACATATAATCATCATATACAAGTTCCGCCATCTAGCGGACATTCCAAGAAACTAAACGAGAGGTGGCTACCCACGACTACATACATCGAGGACGCACGACCCACGGCTTAAGGAGCTTCGCCCCTAAAAACGAGCATCAACACCCCCCTTCTCACATGTCCAGCATCCTTAAATGTCTCAACTGCGAAGTTTTCGGATATAATTGTACATATAAGCTAATATACTCGGTGTCAATGCTCAAGCTTGGACCCACGTTTCATGTACAGTCATCGTCAGAAGTCTAAGCACCATGGTACAAAATAACAAGCTGAATATTACCACTGCTTCCATAGGCAGCCTTAAATGTCGATTACCAGCCTGTTCTCAGATGCGCTCCCAATATTTATACTGTGCAGTTCGACCAAATACATACACAAACTGTAGATAAATTCAAATTTTGTTCCCGGCTGGTGGTCTCTAGATTTTTGACACAAGTATACATCTACAAAAACCTAGTTATTGTTGAATACGTGATTTAAATTCCAAAATGGTTTCCTCTGGCTGGCCATTGGTCCAGAAGTTTCTTCATACTTAACGGTCTACAGTCTAATGCCATTAGTTCCGATTTCAGACGGTGTCTCGGTGAGTCATGATGCGGCAGTCCAAAAAAAAGGTGTCATACATATTCATCGAGAAATTCGCATTCGGGAGTTTTAGTTCTGCCAATTCTGTGTAAAAAGTTCGGTGTATGCGGTGTTCAGCCTTAGTCGGTGAATAAGTATTTCCGTAGTTCTATGGAAAAGCTAGCGTAAATTTGTGTTACATGGGTGGATCAGTACGGTATAAATCACGGCAAATTTAAATTTGGTCAAACGAGGTATTTAAAAGCGTTAAAACGCTTTATTGAAGACAGTGGCTTTGCTGGCAATTACTAATGATTTTATGTTCATATTACTTTGTCAGTCACCCTATGTATGCCCGACTAAGCATATGTATTATTACATGACACGTATTGTATGTTTGTACTGAAGTCTATGATGTATTTACATGTGTTGCTCACATGTGCGGATTAATCCCCATAACGACCAGCCGTGTTGATTATGTTGCTCATTGTGCGGATTCGGTTTAATGATGACTAGAGATATTATCACGTTAATAATTGCCTTTCCGACATGTTCTTGTATGTTCCGATTGTGTGTGTGTGTGCGTGCGTGCGTGTGTGTGTGTGTGTTTGTGTGTGTGTGTGTGTGTGTTTGTGTTTGTGTGCGTGCGTGCACTCGTGTGCGTATTTGTCATGTACTACTGTTTGTATGTTTGTTTCTTGTATCGTGTGCTCGATCCATTCGAGATCCCCCACAGCTTACCGCGCCTCGCTTGTGTGCCAACATCTGCTTTTACATCATGTCAATAAAAAAAAGATGCTTTGCACAGCGCTTTGAAAGCTTCAATATTTTTAGTGTTGGTCTAGATTCGTGGGACGATCTTCAAAAGGCGTTGGCATGGTCGCCACAGGCAACAATGTCCCCACTCACAGTAAATTCAACGACAGAATGAGAAACTGGCTCACTTGAAGCGCAAGACTTGAACCAGGGAGTTGAAAATGTTGCCCAGGGGACCGTACAGGGTCACCCGGTCACCAGGGCCTCGAACCATGGTCGTGTGCGGCTTGTACTAAACGTAAGAGCATCGTTAGTTTGCTCAAAGCACTTATAATTCATATCATGAGGCTTACGGGAGCGCGATATCGGGAACAAGGAAACGATTAGAACAAGTGTGTGACACACAGCGTATACAACCGAGTTCTGGCAAACGTGGTTGAAACACGTGTTACCCGCCACAGTGGTCTAGTGGTTATTGTGCTCGAGTGCTGACCAGAAGGTCGTGGGATCGAATCATGGCTGCGGTGGACGCATTTCGATGAAAGTGAAAAGACATATGCACGTGTACTTCAACTTAGGGGCACGTTAAAGAACCCTGGGTGCTCGAAATTTCCGAAGCCCTCCACTGCTGCGGCCCTCATGATCATATCGTAATTTTGGGCCGAAAACCCCAAGAATTATTATTTGTACCAGGGGTATGAAAATGAATATTTCAGGACTGTGTTACCGTCTCTATTTTAATGCTGACGTGGATGTAATAACCTTCGTTCTGGAAACAAGTTTTTTTTTTTCGGTTTTAGGAAATCCGTAAAGTGAACCTATTTTCAGGAATTCTAACTGCGATTACAACAGTGACCACCTTCAAACAATGCAGAGACATGAAAGCTTCGTCGCCAACCTAGACGAAAACACACAAATGGTGGCGTGTGGTCTTCGCGTAGTATAACAAGTGAGAAAGCATACGTCTGACTGCACATTGACTCTCACCATAGCCACACGCTTCTTTCAATGAAGCAAGAACAACGCACAAAACCAGGTACCGTATCTTCTTTCTTTAAGCTGCCTTCGTTTCTGCGTGAAATCTGCTTATGCTTTGCTGGAGAGCGTTAGAAAATGGGAATTAGTGAGGTCGGAGAGGCAAAACTACCAGTAACCCTGACAACGCTTTACTGTCACTTCCCTATCTTTTGCGCAGTCTTTGTTATAAAAAAATACCCTAAGTGCTCACTTGCTAAAAGGAATTCCTTAAAATTAAGAGCAACACCCGCTGCAAATTATTTCGGCATAACTTAAAGATATTTGAGAAAGTCACACAGCACATTATGTGGAAAATAGGGTCTTTCTTCTCATAATAAGCACAATCTGGAATAAAATTATAGTAGTACTTACCGGAATAATGGAGACTCTCAGGGTGTTGTCGTACATGTTGCCGTATTGCACAGTCACCGTAAACTGGAAAATCAGCTTAGTCGGAGGCTAGCACTTTAATATTGCTTTTACTTGCGCAAAGTACAGTGCAAAGTCGTAGGCAAAGCGAATTCGGCTTGGTAGAGCGTTCAAAGTTCAGTCATTCTCCCGAACAACCTCCAAATTATTACCGGCAAGAGGCTGGAGCATCAAGCGATGCAGTAATACCAGTTTCCCTTTGAGCTGAGATATTTCCCCCCTCAGTTCCCAAGGTCCAATCAGAGGAACTGAACGGAGGCACGTGACCAAGCTCAATTTCTGCTGACTTCTGAGTATATTCTAACGGACCAATAAGAGGGCATTTGAGAAGCATCGGCATGTTTTCACGAGCAATGCGCATAACGAGAGCCGATAAACGAAAGCCTATAGGATTGATTGAATTCATGACAAACGGATGGGATCTGTAATCAATAATAATGCAGCGCCGTACGATCAATAAGTGAGCTATCGCACATATGACGGTAAAATTATTTCAATGGTCTGATTCGCAACGTCGCGTACAAGGTCGTAATTCACCGCGCGCTCGATATAATGTTGCCCGAAACTGGGAGCGAATCGGAAAATCCCGCGTTGCTGTGCTTAACGGAAGTGCAAGATGACCTTCTTTAACCGAAAGAAACAACGAAAAAAATTTTCGTTATCCCGGTAATGTTCGCCAGAGCTGGCAACCAGGTCTCGTCTCCCGCGATTGGAGAGAGACGTCTGTAGGTATGATATGGGACAATGCAACGCAGCGATTATTTATCGTGCGTGAACGGTACCGCTGTGACCATTTTTCCCCTGTTTCCGGTGAAAGCGACCACCTGGTGGTATCGACATCATTGAGGTATAGCTCCGAAACGAGCGTGCAACGAGCTACCATCAATCAGACGCGCACCCCTAATTGACCCGCCATCATTTCGCCGCGAACTGCTATCAATC
>JALIZH010020860.1:0-40428 GCA_030522465.1 Rhipicephalus appendiculatus | reverse complement strand
TATGTTCTAGAGAAAAATTGCGAGCAGCTTAAATACGTTTGTCATGCCTTCTACATTGCATTGATGTCTTGACTGACTGTTGTAGTGTGTCAGACATGCAACAATACAAACGTCTCATGTCTAGCTAAGCTTCAGCAGCTTGCTGGAAGATCTGTAGCAAAAGTGTTTCGAGCACGATATGTAAATATCCGCCATGCAATGACCACCACTTATGTCTGTGTTTTTCGTCACCACGATCTTCACCATTCTTCCGCAGTGTTACATTTTGTGCCAATATTGCTCACACCTCTACACAAAAATGTAATGATCATCCTAGCTGCACAAAATGCATCATTGTACAGTAAACGTATTAGTAACAAGCAGAGAACAAATATCTTTTCCTACTCTCACTACAACGAACGTTTGCCAACTCTCTCTACTGTGTACGACATTGCTATATTTGTGTTTGTTCATTCGGTCACCGTAATCTCTTCACGCGTACAGCATGCCAATTGAATGATCCTGAGATTTCTACGTTATGTTATGTTACAATGCTTGTTTTCAACTATGCCATATATGAGTGGCAAAGACCAACTAGCAATGCAATCTCCTTTCAGAAATGGTTCTGTAGGACATTTTTGTTGTGCCTCTGCCTTCGTCTCCTCCAGAACCCGCAGTTGCCTCGAGCACTCCTCCGGCATCCTGGCAACCGCCTAAGGGAGGAGGCGAAACGCGACGGAGCCACCCTGGTCGTCCATAGGAAATGATTGGGGTGACATTGTTATAAGCTACAGATACACTTTATTTGGTGATTATCATAGATGCAAAGTGCCATGTGCATGGGCAATGCATAGTAAAAGAAAACGAATAGGACATCATGAGAAAAGACAAATTAAGGGAGTACCACAAGGACAATATGCAAGCAAATGTGACGGCGATTTATGCACGATAATTTTTTATTTTGGGGCATAACACGTATACAGGGTTTGTCCGCGAGGTAAGGCAAAAGGCGGACTTCAACCTCCTGACTAGGCCTTACCACACTGGGGCAGCCGAAGCAACGGATTTCAAAACAATAAATCAACATAATAAATAAAGAAGGACATAATAATTAATGCAGTAAGCATATAATCACCAATTAGAGTAATGACATATTTACAGTAATGAACATAGCAATGTACTCAGTAAATATATAAACACGAATTAAACTTGTAGCGACAGACAGGGACGAGAGACGTCGTCGTGAAGGCGGCCAACGTGGCCGTGCCGCTGTCTCGCCACTTTATTGAGCGAAGCCAAACGGAGCGGCGGCAACTCCCGGCGTCCAGTTCCGCCCTGGTCGTCGTGGTCGGGAGCAGGAATGGGTGTTCCTGTGTCCGGACCCGAGGTAGAAGGAGTCGTAGCCGGGGAAGAAAAGTCGTAGTATAGGGAGAGCTGCGGGCTGGCTTTTAGAGCTCGAGTCGACCGAGGGGAAACCCGGAACTCGCGGCTCATCGGAAGCGGGCGGTAGATTTCTCCGTAGAAGGCCAGCACCGCAGTGCAGAGGTCGTCGTATGGCTGCTGGCTGGATGTCGACGCGGCCGCGAGATGGCGGAGCTCAACCGGGAGGGCGTGTAGCAGGACGGCGTGCATCTCCGGTTGTGCGGTGACGCCATCCACCATGAGAATGGCATCCAGCTGCTTAAACCATACTCGGGGGTAGACCGGGTTGAACGGCGGCACTTGCGGGTAGGGACGTCGAAACATGGCAGTGGCCGCTCGTCTTCAAGGCGTGTTGTCCGGGTCACCACTGTAGCGACAGACAGGGACGAGAGACGTCGTCGTGAAGGCGGCCAACGTGGCCGTGCCGCTGTCTCGCCACTTTATTGAGCGAAGCCAAACGGAGCGGCGGCAACTCCCGGCGTCCAGTAACTAAAAGCACAAAATATCATTAATGAAGTTGCTAGTTATACTAATAACAATAACATTTTGTAGCCTTACGATGCAGTCGCCGAACATCATCATCATTACTGCAGTCACATTTCAGCACTCCGACATCCTGGCAACCGCCTCGGGGATGAGGCGAACCGCGACGGTGCCGCCCTGGTCGTCCACAGGAAATGAATGGGGAGCGCTTTGTTACAAGCTAGTGATACGCTTTATTTGCTCATTATCATACATGCAAAGGGTCATATGCATGGGCAATGAAGAGTAAAGGAACTGAATAGGACATCATGAAAAAGGCAAATTAAGGGAGTACTACAATCACGATAAGCAAATGTGACTGCGATATATCCACGGTAATTTCTTTCCATCTGTACATAAACTAATTAAAAATACTACCGCACCTGATCACTATGCCACATTCGACAAAGTTACTATAAAACATAACCATCTTGAGTAGCGCAACTAGACAGGAAGGACACTAGGAAAATTTGCACTTGTTCCGAGTACGAATACAACCGACGAGCGAAGCTCCTTAGAAATGGAAAGCAAACGGCTATGTACATTTTGAAACGGTTGGCGGCGTCCGCGCTTAGATTCGGCCGCTCTACCACGTACGGTAGAATCCTGTCGGGGTAACCTTTGTAGCTCCGTTCGTCGTGCTTTAACCGCAGGACCCTGTTGCCGGGCTCATCTTGCTGCCGCTGCTCTGGCTTTCCGGTCCGCATCCTTGCCAAGCTGCTTATTGTCTTCATCATATTCACGTTTACGTTTCTGAGGACGACTATCCATATTCTGTGAGGAGCCCTTAATAATGTCAAGTGGGTCCTTATTTTATATATATATATATATAAGTAGAAACATGGTATTCGGTAAATTTTATTGTCGTTTATAAACGCGAACTGTTTTTTGCGCCGCGCAACTTGTTTTTTGCGCAACGCGCGCCGAACGCCGCGAGCGCCTTGCACCGCGTGCCGTTTCTTTTTTAGATGCGAAGCAGCTATTTGACTAGGCTGTGTAACGCTGTTCCTCCCTCCGTCCGTACGAACGCGCCGCCACGCGCTGCCCTCGCCGCAGGTGTTAGAGCGGTGCCAAGTAGGTCACGCCGCAAGCTGCGCGTTGACGTCACGCTCCCCTCGCAGTGCGCGCTGACGTCTCTCTCCCTCGCCTGCCGCGCGCTCGCCGCCGCGCCCGCAGCTGCCGCCTGACGCGCGCCTAACGTACGCGTTGAAACATGTCAGTACGTGTCACCTCTCGCTTCACCCTCTCCACCGCTCCCATGCGCAACGCTGCTGCTTCGCATCCCATGAGGGTTTCCTTTGGGAAGATGTGTAATTTATTTTTTAGGGGCGAAGCTCCTTATCGCGTGGGTCGCGCGTCCCTTGTATGTAGTAGCCACCTGCGTGATGACGATGACGCTGCCATCACGGCACACCACATGGAATGTGGTGTGCCGTGATGACGATCGCGATGCCATACAAGACATGGCATCGCGATGTGGTCTCACATGCACATCGTAACTGCGTAACCAGCACACAGGGAGATACTGCGTAACCAGCAGTATCTCCCTGTGTGATGACGATGACGCTGCCATCACGGCACACCACATGGAATGTACCCACTATGCGTCATAACGATGACGCTGATGACGATGACGATCGCATCGCGATATGGTCTCGCATGCATATCGTTTGACCACATGCAACCAACCACCATCACGTCTGATGATGTACCTCCGGAGCTTCGCCCACTCATTATCATTCACTCCGCGGATATGCTGTGATTTTTTTATTTTTTAGATGCGAAGCATCTTATGCTCGGGGCTCTGTCCGTCCCTTCCGCGTCCCCCCGTCCCGCGTTCGGCCACTGTCATGAAGTAGGGAAGCACCCATTATGCGAACCAGAACCCTGTAGTAATATGAAGGCCGTCAACCCTAACACGTCATCAGAGTCATGGCCGAGAGCACAGAGAGGCTGCTTAGCAATGGCTAGGCAGGTGGTGTCTGTCGCCCTGGTTGACCCCATTCCTTGAGTCATAGCCGAGAGCACTGAGAGGCTGCTTAGCAATGGCTAGGCAGGTGGTGTCTGTCGCCCAGGTTGACCCCCCTTCCTTAATATTGCTTGCATTTGTTTGGAGGGGGCTTAGTCCGTCCCTCCTTCCCGCGTCCCACACCACCAAAGCGCATGCGCGTCCCCTCCCCCCTCTCTCCTCTCTAGGAATCGTCTACTTTACGGAGCGGCCCCCGTGTCCCACACACCTCACAGCGCATGCGCGTCCCCTCCCCTGTGCTCTCCTACGCTCACCCCCCTTCCTCTACTCTAGGAATCATCGACTCTACGGAGCGGCGCATGCGCGTCCTCTCCCCCTCTCTCCTCTAGGAATCATCTACTCTACGGAGCGGCTCACGCGTCCCACACCCCCACAGCGCATGCACGTCCCCTCCTCCTCTCCTACGCCCCCCCCCCGTCCTTTCCTCTAGAATTCCTCTACGGAGCGGCGCGAGCGACAGGTGGTGTGAGAGCGGCTTACTCCGCTGGGGGGCGCCACGGTAGTTCCGCGGTATGAAAATGACGGAGCGCGCGCGCCTCATTCTCTCTCCTGCGCAGCGCCGCGATGAGCGCCCGGACCACTGCCGTGAAATGAGAGCGGCGACGTTCCTCCCGCTCAAGCTAATTATCTCCCCGCTGCTTCGCATCCACACATGGTTTCCTTTAGCGGGAGATGGGGAATTTTTTGTTGTTGCGCCGGCGCCGCGAGAGAAGAGCGTCTGCTGCTAAGTTAGACAAAGCGGCCGTGCTGCGCTAGAATGATGGTTGTCATTTCACAATACACGATGGTGAAAGTGAAGACGACCATTATAACCAGTTGTGCACAGAACTTATTTGTTTTATTTAACCTCGAATTTCTGGTACGCTAGAAGCAAACCGCACGGCGTTTCATTGTCTTTTTGAGCCGGCGACGCATCCAGGGAGCTTCAATGGCGAACAGGTGCCGGCCTAAGGAGCTTCGCTCCTAAAATATATATACGCTGCACCGAATGAATATTTATTGCAATTAGATCAGGCATACTTTTTTTTCATAAATGGGACAGGCCACCTTCGGTATACAAGGTTATAACATGAGCGCCTTAAGGTGCTTTAAATAATCTAATTCAAGAGCTGTGTAAGTGCCTCACGTTCAGTGCCGCTGGTGCCCTGCTGGCTGTCGAAAGACACGCAGGCCATTGTTGGAGAACGTCCCGGTGTTAGGCTGCGGTGTCGGAGCAGGCCGCGTTGGGAGGGCGTTAGCAGCGGCTGCCCCCCTCGGTCCTTTGGCTGGTTGTCCTGCAATACACAGTGAAAACACCATGTTCAGTCTTACGACCACTTCGTGTCACTTCATTATAACGACTATTGAACTTGTCAACAGCTTGCCCAGCCTGCAACACCTTAAATGAGGAGGCAACTTCTGATTCCTCGTATGGCAGTCTACTTCTCGTGAAACATGCCGTATGTCTTGTACAAAAATGAAGTCATTTAACATGTGGCTTATTAATAACTGTGTCTCATGAAACAACTTCTCACCTACAACGATTAACACTGTTATCAAGAAAGCCATCATTATTTGTTCTAGCGAGATTCTCGGTTGTGCACAGCACAGATATCACAGGCCTCAATGTCTTCATCACAGCATCAAAAAACGGGGACCACACGTCACTTCAATGTTGCAGCATCCTTGCACCGAGACACTTGGAGAGAATCAAAATACGCACCTCATCGTCACCTCTCAAAATTTGGATCGGCCCGGAGAACGGCCCCGTCATATCAAGGACTGCCAGGACACGGCCCTCGACGCCTCCGAGCCGTCCTCTTTCCGTCCTCCTGCAATGTCATAAAATATGTCAACGTACATCTCGCTGTCTGGTCCAAGCAATGTGCTTACTTCATCTCCCTCTCCACCTCCCTGGCCCACTTGCGGCTGTCGTAGCACAGCCGTGCCCAATACTTCCGCCAGAGACGACCACTTTCATGGCCGGTCCCAGCGCATTGAGCGCGGCGGTTACTTCGGACCACAAAGCTGCCTTACGAGCAGCACCCATACTTTTTAATTAAGTTCAATATATTCAACATCTGTCAGATGCTTGGTGCACAGGCAAAAAAGCCTGAAGAGGCTTGCCTAGATCCGTCAACCAGACCATGGCATACAGTGGTGTGAATTATATACGGAAAATAGGTTGGAAAGCAACACATCGAGGAAAAAAGCATAAAGGAAGTACATAAAGGCATACATAAAGGGAAACCCATATAATACACATACTTCACTAGATGACAATTCCAAGCAATAGACATATTTAACGTGTAGATATAAAAAGATTCCTCGAAATTTCGCTAGATTTACATCTCAAAGTGAGAAACATATGTAATATATTGAACGAAAGGAACAATCAGAATTGCACATACATATTTCGTAGCTCATTCAAGGCCATGAAAGCTACGTCCATACCATTTCTGGCGAGTTCATTCAGTAATGTTGGTAATGTGTGCGTGAGCATTTCCTTTCCATACGCCGTGCGGCATTTGTATTTCTTGCTTCCAACTTATGTTGTCGAAGTAATCTGAAGTTCTACATGTTTTGTACGTTTACAATTCTAAGCTTTTCGAACATGTCCTTTCTGTGACTTAGGTAAGGAGCTTTAATGTTATGCGTATTGCACGCCTTTGAAGTAAGAGAAGTTTTTTATGTTTTGTTTTGTTGTGCCCCAGTACAGTGCACTATACATAGGTCAGGGTAGAGGAAAATACAGCACTGTATAAAATATTATTAACGGAACCAGGGAGGGTAAATGAATGTCGATTTATGAGACCAATTACTTTTGACAGATTTTTGAAGAAATAATTCATGTGATCATCCTAGGACAAAGTACTTGAAAAAATACACCTTGCGTTTTGAAACTTTCCAGACTTTCAGAATTGTTGAGCTCTAACCGGGGGACTGCACAGCATTTGTTTCGCGAGTGAAACCAAACAGCCTTAGATTGTCTTATGTTTAGCTTTAGACCATTATTATTATCCGACGAGTGAACGCAATGAAGTGCTTCATTGGCTCGATTCGAAAGTCATCCGTGCCGGCGAAAAACAGGCTCCTATCATCAGCGTACAGGTTTTGCCATATGATCAATGTTAACAATATCGTTAATATAAAGAACAAAGAGAAAATGACCGAGAATGCTCCCCTGTTGAACATTTATATTGAATGGTTTAATTGAAGATGTGACCATGACAAACTGTGGAGGATGTTGCATATAGGATCCAATAAGTGACAGATTTTTCTCGAATGCCATAGTGCTCCAATTTTTTAGTTAGTATGTTATGGTTAATAAGATCGAACGCTTTTGTGAAACCCACAAGGATGCCAAGGAAGAAGTTCTGAGGTTTGAAACATTTCCAGAATCATTTCTTTTTGCGTGAGCAATGCCAGCTCCGTAGACTTATCTTTTCTTCCGAAACCGTACTGTGAGCCCGTTAGAATGCTGTAACGGTCAGTAAATGAAACGAAACGTACTAAAATAATTTTTTTCAATACCCTTCGAAAAGACAGGGAGAATGGAGATTGGACGATAATTTGCAAGATCATTTTTATCGCCTGTCTTGTAGATAGCCGCAACTTCAGCACATTGCATCCTACAGGGAAATACCGCACATTAAATACAAATCTTGATTATATGCGTTAAGCATGGCGCGATTTAGTCAATGAGAAATTTTGCCGGTATGATCTGCAGTTCCGATTTATCTGTAGCTGTGCTGTTTTTTTAAGCTTGTGTAGGTTGCAATAATTTCCAATTCAGACGTAGGCCACACAAGCATTGTGTGTTGAGCGCCTGCATTTAGGATATACTGTCACCTCCGAATGATAACGGGACGTTAAAAAAGAAAGCAATCATTAAATTCATGAGTCGGTGATAATGGGTCGGTGATAATGATATCTGTTTCTAGCTTTTAGCAGCGCGGAGTTCTTGAGTGACGCAATTCATGTTTCCGTAGCCGGATTACAGCCACCGTGGTGTTCCCCAGGGTGGCGTACTTAACCCTGTACTATTCAACCTGACACTAATCGCTCTCCACGAGCACCTGGCAAGCACTGTCAGACTGTCAATGTACGCGGACGACATCTGCGTTTGGACGTCTGCAGTAACCCGTCTACAGCTGCGAGCGCGAATTCAGAGAGCTGCCACTCAAGCTGCTATTTACCTCCGTAAAGAGGTCTGGAAATTTCCTCTGAGAAATGTGCGCTTGTGGCATTTACGCGCAAACCAATAGAGAGCTACAGCGTAGTGATAAACGGCGAAAGAATACCTTACCTCCGATCATACAAGTTCCTAGGTGTTATAATCGACAGAGACGTCTCATGGAGCCCTCGTGTATCATACATAAAAAAGCGGTTGACAGGCATCTGTCATTTGTTAAATGCTTCGCTGGAAAGAGATGGGGAATGTCCACAGACGCTATTTTGCAACTATACAGGGTTCTTTTCCTTGGATTCCTCCGGTACAGCCTGCCTGCGTTAACCAACGCAAGCAAAACAAGTCTACGGCTGATACAAAGTGTTCAGGCTCAAGCACTCCGGATTTGTCTCGGCTTGCCTCAAAGTGCATCAACAATGGCGACTATAGCCATCGCGAAGGACCACCTCATCAAGACCCACATTGAGGTGGAAGTACTGAGGACTCATATACGACATCTTGCTCGAACTCCCCGCCATCACCTAGCCTCTCTAACAGGGGACCGTCCGCGGGCGTCTTACTGCCAAACAGTGATCGCGCATGGTGAATCGATACCAACTTCCTTCACCCCTGCCGCCAGACCCCCGACTGGCGGCAGGGGGTGCCTCACTCAACCAAATATCATCATTACAATACCTGGCGTCCAGAAAAAAAAGGATTTGTCGTCACCGGCCCTTAAGCAGCTCGCTTTATTTCTCTTGTTTGAAAAATACCAAGACTCCATACATATCTACACTGACGGATCCGCCCTGCCAAACAGCTCAACTGGAGCAGTCGTGATTCCGAGGTTGGATACGACGATCAAATTCAAGACATCCCACGCAACATCATCGACGGCAGCAGAAGTGGCAGCCCTTCGTACCGCGTTACGATTCGTCACTGACCAACCGACACACAAGTGGACCATTTTCTGCGACCCAAAGGCGGCACTGCAGTCTCTACTGTCAATCTTACGCCGCGGACCGCATGAGCAGCTGATATTAGAGACAGCGGAGCTTATACACCACCTGACTGAGAAAGGACATCAAATCACTTTTCAGTGGTTAACGAGCCACTGCGGAATCATCGGCAATGAACGGGCCGATCAAGCTGCCCGCTCAGCCCACGGAGAAGACCGTGAGGTACTACTACCACTTTCTAGGAACGACGCTGCACGGAAACTCCGCTTGTTTGCTCGTCTACGTACCACGTCACAGTGGAACGAGCCGCCCTTCAAACATGCCCGACTGCACTCATTTGACCCTACATTATGTCTTCAAGTCCCATCAGGGCTTCGCCGAGTAGACGCGACCCTTCTCTGTAGGCTGTGGTTGGGCGTTGCGTTTACCAACGCGTATGCTTTCCGCATTGGGATGGCCGACACCGCAGCCTGTGACTACTGTGGCAATGAGGAGACAATAGGACATATCTTTTGCGATTGCCTACAGTATAGGGCACATCGACTATGCCTTTGCAACGCGCTCAACAAGTTAGATGACCGACCTTTGTCGGAAGAAAGGATTTTAAGCCATCGACAGGATGCGACGTCACAGAAGAAGGCCCTGAAAGCGCTGCTGCGATTTTTGCGATCGACCAGCCTTTCTGAACGACTTTAGCCAGAACGCCCTTCCTGTGCGCGTTGTTTTTTATCCTGCGTGTGCGTGCATTTTTTTCCCTTTCATTTCTTTTTCTTCTCTCTCTCTCTCTCTACACCTTCTTTCTTGCCCCTATTTCCCCTCCCCTGTGCTGGGTAGCAAACCGGATGCTAGTATCTGATTAACCTCCCGGCCTTCCTCTTCATCTCTCTCTCTCTTACGTAGTTTTACAAAAAATTAAAATTGATGCTTCCAATGCGTTAGTTTTTGAGTGATAGGTCTCCAAAGTTGCCAGATCTCAAAATTGCAGAAGTGCCTTTTCCCACCTGTAGTGAAACACGAATTTTTTTTCTAGAAATCTGTGGTGATTTTCGCATAACGAATGTTGATTCCTTTTTAACGAGACATTTTCCCAGCTCATATAAAATTTTCGTGCAAAACAAAAAAATAGTCGAGAACCCCCTTGGTCTGTTTTTATCTGAACACACCCAGCAGTAAGCGCATCGGGACATCTAGTTTGATAAAATTTTTTGTACAGATTGTCTGGTTTCCTTATCCCTTTACGGCCTGACCCGCACAAATGTGTGGGTCAATAAAGACGCTCACGAAACGGCACCTGTTTCAGTTTGGGTTTCATAGCTCTGTGCCGCTGAAGTCAATGTTTACGGTAATATATCTGTTTCAGTAGTTCAATAATTTGGGCACCAGAAGGCGAGTAATCTTCCGCCAAAAATGCCGTCTGAGCACGTGCGCCGACAGCAGCTACCTCAGACGTGTAAATCAACGCTCCTTCTTGTTGTACATTTTTTTTTCGGGAGTGTATGCATATGAAAGGAATATTAAGACTTAGAAAAACATGCTGCGCTAAAAAAATTACGCGTTCCTGCCACACACCCTGTGTACTCACGCGTGAAAATGTCACCCGCACGTTTCTGCGGGCTGGGCTTTAGTTCTCGTCAAGTGCACGGCAGAGCGGCGCAGGTTGGCTCGTCCGCGCGCGTGTGCGCCTGCGCATTCTATTTTTTTTTCCAATAGCTTTCTTGGCGTCTTATTGGCACTTTTTTGGTTGGTGTTTATTGATGTTTTCTTATATCTGAAGTTAGCGACGCGAAGTGGTGTGCGTGAATTGTCATCACCATTGACGCAGGAAATATTTGTTTTGTGAATGTATTGTGACAACAGGCATTATATTTCAAAGAATTACATTTTACATTGCCTATGATATAGAGTTTCAGTATCGCCAGTGAAATTCTAAGGATAATAAATAACATGAGGGTTAAAATTGCTAAAATTATCTAACTTAGGGAAAAAACTTCTGTGGGCGCTGAATTTTCTTTTTTTCACATGCCGAGATTTTCAAACCAGAGAATGAAGAAGACATAGAAGAGATATTGAGCCTCCTGATGTCTTGCGTCAGAATTGGGTAGGGACCACGTTGACGAATTGACAGAGATTCATATTCGTCGTTCGAGCCAACTTAGTCATGAAAACTGGAGTATGGAAGGCGAGTTTTGGAGCAGTCGCCTCCGTAAACTGCGCCAGGTTACCACTCACCCTTCCTGTCAGTTTCAGTGAAATTGATGTCTTTTGGAAGAACACATTCGGCTGCAAAGCATCACCTGCTTGGAAGTGGTAAGACAGCCGAGGTTCTTGTTGTTCTCAAGACTCCTTTGCCAACTTTCTCACACTAATTTAATGCAACGATCTTTGAAGTTACGGCTGAAAAAACGGCAGTGTGCCCTAGTTGTAGATATGAAACAACTTTGCAAGTGGCTGTGCAAAAGATCAAGCAGCTTTAGGTATGGACCTGCAGGCTTTAGGTATGGACCTGCAGACTTTAGGTATGGACCTGCAGGAATCACTGCAGGCTGTCAAGTGCAGCTTCTTGCTCAAAGACGCGTTGTATGAAGTGCAACTTATACCTGTGCCTCACAAGTGACACACAATACTCTAAAATGTTGCCTTCGCAGCGTTTACAACGCATTTTTGCTTTGTCTTAGCCGTTATGAGTGTATTCCTCGCTGCGGTGAATCGCATGAATAAAAGCCCAGCCCGCACAAATGTGCGGGTCTGTTTTCTGGGGCAAAAACTCCAATTCTTACAATTTAACCTTTGAAAACTTAATTACAATAGAGCAAACGTCAATAATTTTTGAGAAAGTTAGCAATTTCTCCATTATATTTTTCTCGGGCAGGAAAGGGTTATGAGATTGAAAAGTTCAGTCGTTATACATGGCTTAGGAGCTTTCTTTCATCGGTTAAATGTTTTTGTGGAAACAACTCCCTTATCAGAGTGTAGGGCTCGAAAGTGGTTGCGAACGAAGCAGCTCGCCAAGGTCTGAATACGTAAGCGTTTCAGAAAAAATGCTTCCCTTTTCTTCTCCGTCCGTTTGTTCAGCCCCGCTTTGTGAAAAACGAACTTAACTCGCCCGAATTACCATCTTGCTTTTTGAAAAGGATTCAGCAGTGGTAAATCAAAAATTAATATTTGCATGAAGTGCGACTGGAAAGGTGACGGCATAGCATGGAGCTGATTGCTATTGTGTCCACAAAAACTCAGTTTGTGCATCAATGCTCTCCAGGAGCCATCATAGCAAGTGCGCTGGCTGCGACAGAAGCTGGTGCTCTTGTGGACTCCGTGTCTTCTAGACAGCCGAGCAACTGCGCACAAGATAAAGTACGTTAGGGAGCAAAATTTTCAATAAAGCTGCGCAGAAAGGTATTTCAAATCACGAACATACACCATTGCACCAGTTGTAATACTTCATGCCTTAGCAGTCTTGGGATGTCAGGCTGCATGATGATGATAGATTTCAGCTATGACAACGTGATCCAGCATCAAAAATAACTGAATGTGGATTAAAACTGGCGACTTCTTTAACACACTCATATGATCCGAGACATGCAGGCGTAGCTTTAAAAGGAATACGTGTATGATTTCAGCAGAATATTGAAATATCCATATTTGGTCTGCCTCGGTGGGTCAGTGGCTAGGGCTCTCGGCTGCTGACCCCAAGGTCGCGCGCTCGATCCTAGCCGCGGTGTTCGCATTTAGATGCAGGCGAAATGGTAGAGGCCCAGGTACCGTGCGATATCAGTGCATGTTCAAGAACATCTGATGGTCAAAATTTCCGGAGCCCTCCACTACGGCGTCCCTCATAATCATATCGTGGTTTTGAGACGTAAAACCCCCCCCATATCTTTCTTATTATTTTTTTTATTATTATTATTATTATTATTATTATTATTATTATTATTATTATGATTATTGAAATAGCCCTTTCTTAAGGTGAGTGTGAGGTCTCACTAAATGCGGAACAGCGGCTGTTTTGGATGTGCACTTAATAACGCTGGAGAGTAATTATTACATACGAAATATTTCTCTCAGAACCATTCCTACTGTCGTCCCTCACAAGCTTTCTTTTGATGCCAATTTCTCACGAGAAGAAAAATAGGCCTATGCTGAGGAACAATAACCACAGTAGTGTACTATATGAACATTAAATATAGTAACAATGTGTCTCGGTGTTCATAGCGCCCGGCACGTTTTGCGTTAGCGGAGTGAACTCACGAAGGTGACAAGGTCTGGCATAAACACAACCTTCATTTCGCAACAACAGGTAATTTAACGAACAGAGGAACAGAAAGAAGCATGTCTCAACAAAATAATCAAGTCCTACCATTAAAAAGTCCGACACGCGTCTCCGATCACATGGTGTCCGTTAACGTCTAGGGCGGCCGCTGACAGTGAATTGGACGCGCTGACAGTGGACCGTCGCTCATTGCATCCCTCAGTTCCGGCGTCGCCGCTGATGTAGGGCGCTCCGCAAACGAGGCGAGGTGCACGGCCGTTGCCCGACTCCCGCCGTACGAGACGCGTGCCGGCAGGCACTCCTGGCACATCCGGCCCACTCCAGCTCGTGAGAACCTGGCGTGACGTATGGGCGGCCAGAAGCCCTGGCTTGTTCAAGGTCAGCGGTGAACACGCTGTCCCGGCTGCTCGACGCACTGCCGGAGAGCTGGACGTTCGAAGCAAGTAGACTACAGCCAGCGGAGGCTGGAACTCAGGCGGCCCTCCAAGCTATTCAGTACTGGGGCAGGACCCAGACTGCCTGCTCTCCGGCCGTCGTCTCCGCATTCGTGGCCTCCACGTGCTCCAACGCGTGCGCGCCAGCCCTTCCAATTGGCGTTCCCGCGCGCACCTTCCCTGCTTTCGCGTCTGCCATTTGACTTCTTTGTTCCAGTTTCATCTATTCCTTTTCCTGTCGTCCTCTAAAGCTTCACTCACTATGGGGATCACACCTCACTGCACAGCGCTACACTTCACTGCACGGCACCAACACTTCACTGTAGGCCACCAACACTTCACTGCACCAACCCGCGCAGCATCACAATCCACAATTTCACCGTCCCTTATCATCGAAACTGACTGCACCAACGCGCACAACACATAAGTGTATTGGTGGGCCAAAACACATCAGTGTCACAGAAACATTGAATGGACATTCAATCAGATACCTTACAAGATAAATTCTATCGTACAACACGAACGCTGTGCAGTTACTGGATGTCAGCATAATTATGTTATATTACACTTAATCGTGCACAAGCAGCACCAACGTGTACTAGTTTATAGCACTGCATTACAATTATCGGGACCTATCGACGCAGCATCGGACAAACCTACTTGAATATTCACAAAATATCAATCTGTTTGCTCTCACAGACATGTCATAACTCTTTCGCTACCGCGCCTATTGAAATCGATCAATTTGAACGACGCATTTCAAGTTTAAATTCTCGCGCGGTATGCCGGCATCTAGCGCCATCTAGGTAAGAAAGTGGGAAACACAACGTGATCCGCGATGTTTTGTTGGTTTTTTGCTTTGGGGAAGTTTTCGCACGCCTCAAAAAGTTTCGGTCTGCTGCTGGAGAGAGTCGATCATGGCGCCGTCATCGCGCGCGGGCGCTGCTAAAAGACAACGCCTTTCTCGCGGAATCGAGTGCGTCGACAGCCGATTTTTCGGATGAAATTAGCACCAGTGAGTCTGAAGAAGATGTTGGCACTTCATCTTTTAGTATCGTCGAGAACGCGTCTACTCAAGCTGCAACAACCAGCAGGTGAGTATCGGCTGTATGTGCGGCGCACGTTTTGTTGTCTGCAAGTAGTTAGGAGCGTCGTCGCGTGTACTCACAGCCACATTACTTATTTTCAGGGTATCCACGTCCTACGGACATGATTTTTTGCCAGCATCAGTGAAGCGGGTGCAGTTTTTACCCAAACTAAACCCGGGGGTCGAAGTCGGCGGCGCGCTCCGGAGCAACGCACGGCAGTTCGTGTGGACCGTCGATTTCTTCAAGCTGTTTTTCACCGCGCAGCTCATGAACACGATCTGCCAGAACACCAATAAATATGCGTGGACGCATATTTTAGACAGACAAACCTACGCTCAGAAAGACGGTTCGTGGAGGAACTTCAGTCCCGATGAAGTGCATCGGCATCCTCATCGACATGGGAATTGTTGTGTTGCCTCGACTTCATCTTTACTGGTACACCGCGGAGTTATTTTCGGGCCTAATTACTCCGAATATTATGCCCAGGAGCCGGTTTTTCTCGTTTCTAGCTTTTCTAAGCGTCATGGACTGAGAGCAGACAGACCCTGTCCGCAATGGTAAGCTGCACCGCATCACGCATCTCCTGCAGCACATCAATGACGTATCTTGTGAGCTTTTTCAGCCATACCGGAACATGTGCGTGGACGAGCGAATGGTGAAGTCAAAAGGACGATCGGGAATTCGACAGTACATGCGTGATAAGGGCGTCAAATGGGGATATAAGCTCTGGGTTCGCGCGGACTCAAAGACAGGCTATACTGTCCAATTCAGTGTGTATGCGGGAAAGAGAGAAGCACCCAGCCCAAAGAGACTGGCCTATGACGTTGTAACCTGCCTGTGCGAATCATATTTGGACGAGGGCTACATTGTCCACCTCGACAATTTTTACACCTCCACGTCTCTCTTTGTGCATCTTCTTGAACGGAAAACTCGGTCTTGCGGAAAAACGCGCAAAGATCGCCGCGGATTCCCCTCCGAGTTGAAATACAACACCTGGGAGGAAAGAGCAACTCGGGGAGATATTCGCTGGATGAGGTGATGTGCTCTACTTACAGTGGAAGGACAAGCGTGCTGTAAGCTTGATGAGCACAGCACACGCTGCAAACAAATATGTCACTGCAACGCGAAAAGTGAAGAGTGGAGACCGATGGACCAAAATTCCAATCAGGAAGCCGCTCTTGATAGAAGAGTACAACAAGGGCATGCTTGGGGTTGATAAGTCAGATCAACTTATTGCTTCGTACATTGTTTTGGTGAAGTGTGCCAGATGGTGGGAGACACTGTTCTTCCACTGCATCGACATTGCTGTCGTGAACAGTTTCATACTTTTTGAAGCACACAGGAAAGATGACCCTGACATAGATGAGCTCTCCAGAAAGACTGGCTTTGACCAGCTCGCATTTCGAGTTGAGCTGGTGAGCCAGATTCTTAGCATGGACGACAGACATGTTCCCCCTCCACCACCTCCAAAGAAGTCAGAACACAAGCCCCAAGTCCAAAAACGCGCCAAATTGCAAGCTGTGCTACGAGAAGCGAAAAATAGAAGTGAAGACAGCAGTTTTGTGTGAGCCATGCGGTGTGTGTCTGTGTTTCATTCAGACGAGGGACTGCTTTGGAGAATGGCACGAGACGCACCCACACTAACTTCCTTTTTTTGCGGAATGAACAATTTTCGGCAATATTTTCTGAAACTTGGACCTTTTTATAACATATGAAGCTACAAATTGTATATCCCGAAATTCTTTCAATCTCAATATTTTTTAAGTTGTCCTCCTTTAAGAAGCGTTAAAGGTGTAATTACTGTATAAACTCTTCTTTATAAAAAATTTTTTTCACTAATTTCTGTAATAAATATATATGAAACATTTATGTCATTGAATAGAAAGTTCTTTTAGCTACATTTTGATGCCTAACAATCTAAAAAAAGGCGTTAGTATCTAGCCGCCGAAAAATATTTTTTCCACATAGTAGAAACTGCCCTTTTTCCCGCGGTAGCGAAAGGGTAGTTTGTTTGGTCATGTAGACCAATCACCCGTAATGAACCATAAACATTACAAAGAATATCTAGTCCGAGCAAGCTCTCTGTACTCATTCAATGAACTGCCCAATAGTTACGTACACCACGTCACGTTGTACAACAACTGCAACTTCAAACGTTATACGGATGTCTACTATTCGTGTGACTACATTATTACTATTTAACTTGTGAACTGCTTGCCCCGTCTGCAACACCTCAATTGAGGAGTCAGCTTCTTATTCCATGTATGGAATACTAATTCTCGTGAAACATACTCTGTCTACTGTACAAAAAGGAAATCCTGTAACATGTGGCTTATTACAAACTGTGTGTTTCATAAAAGTCACAGTTTCGCCACTAGGGCAAAGCAATGAATGCGATAACAAGAAATTAGTTTGTCACACGAAGAACGACAAGCAGCTCGATACTTGCAACGCGCCGCCGCGGCACTATGAAGGACGCTCGAAAAGGGCGCATAGGTATACACAGTACAAACGCGAACTAACTGTCGCAGTTGTTACGTGTTTGTATTTGAGCAACGCTCTGCGAGTGTGCACAATGCAGAAGCCGACGCTGTTGTCGCCTGTGACATGGCTCGTACCCACTCAGGGGGGATTGGCCAAGGATTGGTTATATGATTGTATGACTTTTCCACGCTCTTTGATACTTCTTCTTTCTTCTAAAGTGCGGCACGTGGAATGACCACTCTGCGTCTACTGCCACGTGGTGGCGTCTGACGCACAAAGTGTGCCCGGAGTTTCTTTTTTCCCCTTCTACATCAGTAGTGGGTACAGAAGGGGGCCACTTTTTCGTGCGCGTCTCAAGGGCAGCTTTTCAAATTGAAAGAAAATGTAAGGGTGTTGCGTGAAAGAAAACATAATCAAGCTCCTCCGACATCGGCCCACCGCGAACGGTAAATGGTGCATATAAATAGTTCGCCGTTATAACGCGGGCACAAGCATGGCGCGTGGCTGTGTTGTCTGGCGCTGTGTTGTCTGGCTGTGGAGCGAGGCGTCGCTGGTTAGAATCCCCGATCAGGTGGTTTCGAAGTTTTTTCCACTGAGTTATTTTTCTTTATGCCTTTTTTATACATACACATACATATACATTCCGGGGACACGGCGGCGACGGCAAAAATCAGCCGAGAGTGTCCATATAATTGCTATCGCAATAAAACCCTTTGTGGAAGACACATCTGCCACTGGCTTGCATTTCTTGCTGTGAAACCGCATGTTTTTAGCTTTTGCCAGCTTAGGCCGTTGCTGTTCTAGCTCCTTTTTCTTTTCACGGGTCTCGAGCTCAAGCTACTTTTTCTTCTCGCGTGTCTAGAGCTGGGGCTGCTCCTTTGCGCGTATTTCCAATTCAATCTAGCTTCTACAGTACTGTTGAGAGCACGAAACTGCAATTTCTTTTCTATAATCTCCTTTTCTATCATCAAGTGTCTATATTGCCCGCTCGTCCGCTGCTTTACCTATGTCCTCCTGCTCTTTCGCGGCTTCTCGTGCCTTTGCACGTTCTTGTCTTAATTTATTTTGTAGCTCGTGGTACAACTCAATAATGTCTTCTGCTGACAAGTGCGCAGCATGTCCAGCCGATAACAGACGTTCGAGGTCCATTCCGCTGTCCAAGACAGTGCAAGACACGTGACAAAATTAAATTAATCCTGGCAGGCTCTCCAATGTTGCCCCGATGTTCATAGCGCCGGGCTCGTTTTGCTTGAGTGGGCGGAATGCACTGACAAAGGCGACAAGGTGTGACATAAACACAACCTTCATTTCTCAAAAACAGGTCATTAAACGCACACATGCACATAAACAGGCGTGTCTCCGCAAAATAATCAAGTCCTACTGTAAACAGGTCGTACGTGCCCCTAGGGCGGGCGGTAAAGTGTCGGTCGCTTACAGTCCTACCATTAAAAAGTCCGGCACGCGTGTCCAATCATCTGACACGCGTGTCCGTTAACGTCTAGGGCAGCCGCTGACAGTGCAATTGGATGCGCTGACCCTGGACAGTCACTCATCGCGTCCGTTAGTTCTGCCGTCGCCGCTGATGCAGGGCGCTCCGCAAATGAGGCGAGGTGCTCGGCCGTCGCCGTACTCCGGCCGTATGAGACGTGTGCCGGCAGGCACTCCTGGCACTCCCGGCCCACTCTAGCCCGTAAACACCTGGCGTGGCGAATGGATGACCAGAAAGAAGCCCGGGCTTGTTCAGGGTCAGCGGCGAATACGCTCTCCTGTCCCGGCAGCTCGACGCACTGCCGGCCAGCTAGACGTTCGGAGCAAGTAGGCGGCAACTCGCCGAGGCTGGAACTCAGGCGGGCCTCCAAGCTCCACAGTACCGGGACAGGACCCAGGCCACATACCGTTAAGACTGTCGCAGCCTAAATTAAAACGACCTGTACCGCAACGGTGGAAGCAGCGGCTACTGCGCAAGCTATTAGAACTAAAGAAGCAGAGAATACCTCCACGCTAGTCCTGTCTGATTCGCAGAAGGCCTGTAGAATGTTTCTACGTGGTGGACTACCGAATTTCGCCTTAAGAATACTCGGTGACAAGCTGACACAGGACCATGCCATAATCTGGCGCCCATGCCACGAGGGTATCTTGGGTGTTGGAGGGTAGCTTGCGCACAGTTTCGCTCGTGATTTGAGCAACCGAACGGAGAACGACGGCGATAATCAGTATGACCCTCACACTGCACGCGCTATGCTGGAGCATCAACGTAAGGCAAGACAGTGGTATGCCCCACCGCACACACCACTTAAAGTCGGTGAAGCTCGCCGCCTTAGACAAAGTCAGGTGAACATCTATCCACATTTGGGGCGCGAGTCGAGACTGACGTTGGAACACGTCACTTGGGAATGTCGGAGCAAACCTATGGAGGCATAGTCGCCTCTGATACTCACGATGATGGAGGAGCCTTTGGGAGGCCGTCCTCGCCCGAACTGACCTGCAGACCCAAAGGGGTCTCCTGGATCAAGCCGGGCGAGCAGCGGCGGCCACTGGTGTCCTGGAATGGGGAAACCACCCTTGAAATTTGCCCCTCCCATTTCTTTGTTTTTTCTTTTTCAATTAATAAACATGGTATCATCATCATTTTCTCTCACGCGCGCGCCAGCCATCCATGTTGGCGTACCCGTGCGCACCTTGGCTTCTCTCTCGTTTCCCATTTGCCGTCCTTGTTCCCGTTTCACCTGTTCATTTTCTTGTCTGATGTGTCCCCACATGAGGCCAACATGCGTAAGCCGATATGAGTCCTTGGCAACAGTACCGATGAATCAAATCTAGAACACTGAAAGAAACAATTACATTTCCAACTGAAATGCTGACGATCGGTCTTGCATATTTCGCTCATGTGCTCTGGAAGGACTTCCTCTTTCTTTCATATTTCATTTGTCATCTCTGACTCTGTGTAACAGCCATTGTATATTGAAGAGAACAGGAAAAAATCGAGATCTGGCTTAGCATGACGCAGAAAAATGGTAGCTAGTAGCATGGCATTATTATTGATAGTGGAAACGCGAACTGTATGGAAATGAGAGGAGCAAGCTAAGACAGACAATATGGCGGACTGTAAGATATATAACAAGCAAATTTGTAGCAGTATAGAGATAATAAAAATGACGTCGTGCAGTAAATATTCCTGAAAGTTAGCAGTTGCCGTGCGCAATGTGCTTTCGCCAATGCTGTCTAAGAGCTTGCACTGCAACGGAACAGCGATAATAAAACCCATTTCTTCAATGCTTATTACTAGTCGCTACCGGACGCCGCTTGAAATTTTCTGCCCGGCTGCTCGACATCATTTACTGAGATCAATGGGTATCTCTGTACCGTGCCTCCTCCCTCTCGTCCTCATTTCTGCCACTCGAAAGCTTAAGAATGGCTTGACTATGCCTTTACTCAAAAACAAGTTATCTTGAAACCGCGCGAGTAGCCGATGAAATAGAAAAGACGGTAGGCAAGTGCATTGTTTGGTCATTTTACAAATCTGTACCCCTTTGGCACAGAGGCTTTTTATTGGATCAAGATAAGCTATGTTGAAATCAGATGCTTGGGATTAAGGATCCTTTACAGTTAAGATTAAACAGCGTTTGGTGACATCTACAGACTGCGTTACGCGAAACTAAAAGAAGAGAGCTCGAGTAGTCTGCTTTAGTCTTGCCAAGCCCCCGCAGGGGCGTCTACGCAAGCAGGCGTTTGGTGTGGTGTGTGGCGACACCACGGACCCGAGCTAACGGGGGGTTTCGACCCCTCCCACGCCTAGCCGTGCGTGGCTGAGCCGTGTCCGGGGAAAAGGGGATCCTGGGGGTTGAGCCGAAGCCGGGTGACTGGACCTTTAAGGCCCCCCGGCAGAGGCAACACACCCCTTTGGCCCCGGCTTCACGTAGACGGCACCCCTGGGCTGACCCACCCAGGGGAAATCGGCAGTCGCCTTTTCCTATCTCTCTCTCTCCCTACATCTTCGTCTTTCCCTCTCACTTTCAATCTTTCCTGTCCTCTTCTCTCTTCTATTCACTTCCAATTTTCCAGGCGGCGAGGGTTAACCTTGTGTATCATATCCAGTCTTGGGTATGAATATTGGGTTATAGCGGCAGTGTATAGCTGGCGTTCGCAGGTTCTTGAAACCTGTAGCGCCCCCCATGTTGAGCTCGGTGGTGGGTGGCTACCACCGTCGCCGAACTTCAAAACCATCCTATGGCAGACGCTTTCCCTCATGTTCGAGATCGGCCTCTAAAAAGAGGTCGCACCGATGTACCTTTTCACTTTAATCTCTTACCGACGTTGACAACTTTCCTCTTTTCCACGTCTTGCACAGTGAAGGAACTTCAAGCCTTCGTAAATTGTCCCCATTCTTGGTGGCGAAATCTCTCGGAGAAGCTATTGGTAAAGAATACGAAGCATCCAAAATGAGCAGCGGAGATCTCCTAATCGAACTGAAAAAGAACGAACAAATAGAAAAGCTATATGATCTAGTCAGCATCGGCAACACTGGTGTCACAATCACTGCCCATCGTTCGCTGAACACCTGCAGGGGCGTTATCTCAGAAGAAGACTTCCTGAACTGGAGTGACGAGGAGCTCCTTGAGGGTTTCCAAGACCAAAATGACATAAAGGTTCAAAGAATAACAATCAGACGAAACAACGAACAACTCCCAACTAAACACATCATCCTAACTTTCGGAACAAGCACTCTCCCCAGCTCTCTAGACGCAGGATATCTCAAGATCAACGTGAGACCATACATATCGAACCCGAGGCGCTGCTTCAAATGCCAAAGGTTCGGCCATGCATCACTATCATGTTGAGGCAAAGAGGCATGCGCCAAGTGCAGCGCCAATGACCACTCGGCTGACACGTGTCAGGAATCCCCCCTGCTGCGTGAACCGCAAAGGCGACCATCCGGCCTACTCTAGAACATGTCCTAAGTGGAAGACAGAAAAAGAAATCATTTCCCTAAAAGTAAAAGAAAACATCACATTTCATGAATCAAGGAAGCGACTCTCATACCTTGATCACACCAGTTTTGCCGAGGTGGCGCGACGGGGGGGCAGCGTCACAAATGTCTCGGCAATCTACCGCGGTCACCAGCAGTGGCCCGGTAGTCAATCTGCCCACCCCTCAGGTGGCAGCTGCTCTGCCATCAACTTCTAAGACAAATCCTCAGACTTTGGTTCCACAGGTCCCAAAGCTGATCCGAACTCCAAGGCAGGAGACGAAAGTCTCGGTGCCCGGTCCTCGATCTTCCAGCGCCTCAGAGAAGGCTATGGAGATCGATGGGCGAACACCAGCGTCGTCGACGCCCAAAGATCAGCGCTCTTTGGAGCGCAATAAGAAGGGAAAACATCCCATAACTGCTCCGCCAAAAGGGATCGGTAACCTGAAAGGTTACCTCCCTTGTACACATACTTAGTTATCCTTAACACGTGCATCTGAACACAGAACCCATACATTTTCTTCAATATGTCCACACAAATACTACAGTGGAATGCCCGGGGCCTAGTTCATAACCTAGATGATATCAAACATTTACTAAATGATTATCAGCCAAGAGTGTTCTGTGTTCAAGAAACACATTTAAAGTCAACACACAGGAATTTCTTAAATCAATACGTGGTTTTTCGCAAAAATCCAAATAGTGGTAGTTCTTCATCAGGAGGTGTGGCAATCATTGCGCAGAAGTCCGTTGCATGTCAGCACATTGCGCTACTAAGCTCTCTGGAGGTTGTGGCTGTTCGGGCCATTCTATTCAATCATTTGGTCAGTATTTGCTCCATCTACATTCCCCCCTGACGAACCGTTCGACAAAATAGAGTTTGAAAAGCTGATTGATCAGCTTCCAGAGCCTTATATTATAATTGGAGATTTTAATGCTCACAGTGCGTTATGGGGTGATACTAGATGTGATGCGAGAGGTCGCGCCATAGAAAATTTTCTTCTCTCGTCCAGAGCCTGTCTGTTCAACAAGACAGAGCCAACATACTACAGTACCACACACAATACATATTCATGCATAGATTTAGCCATTGGGTCAGCGTCACTTCTACCTTACCTAGAGTGGAAAGTTATTAATAATCCATATGGGAGTGACCATTTTCCGACTCTTTTAGAAACAAGACAATGGGAGGACAGCCCAGCTTACCCCAAAAAATGGAACTTTCATGGTGCAAACTGGGTTCAGTTTAGAGAGCGATGTACACTACGCCTCGAAGAGGTGCACTACCTAGATGTAGAAGAAATGGCTAGCTATATCTCCGAATATATCCTCACCTGTGCTAAAAAATACATTCCTCAATCTAGCGCTAATAAAGTCAATGCAAAGCCATGGTGGAATCATGAGTGTGAAATTGCTACAAAACGCCAAAACAAAGCACGGAGCATTTTTTCTCGCTACCCAACAGTAGAAAACTTGATAAACTTCAAAAGCTGCAAAGCAAATGGCAGGCGTATCCGCCGTATAGCCAAAAGAGAAAGCTGGGCACGCTACATATCCTCAATAAACACTTACACATGTGCTAGCAAGGTGTATAATAGGGTTCATAAACTTAAAGGACAACACCCAAACCCCTTCCCTATGGTGAATGATTGCGGTGATACTATAGAAAAACAAGCAAACACCCTTGGCGAACACTTTGAGAAAATATCAAGCTCCGAAAATTATACCGCTAAGTTCTTACGCCACAAGTACATAGCTGAAAGTGTACCTCTGCGTCCGAACAAGCCTGTATCAGATGGATAGAATCAACCACTATCACTCCATGAACTGAAGCTTGCACTTGGTTCCTGTGGAAGTTCAGCCCCTGGTTCTGACAGAATTACTTATCAAATAATCGAAAATCTCCCCGACGAAACCCTAAACTGCCTCTTAGGTCTTTACAACAAGATGTTCGATACTGGCAAAATACCCTCTGCTTGGAAAGAGGCAATAGTGCTACCAATCCTCAAACAGGGCAAAGATCCTTCCTCGGTGAATAGTTACAGGCCTATTGCACTACAAGCTGGCTACTCAAAGTGTTCGAAAAAAATGATTAACCGCCATTTAGTGTATTATTTAGAATACAACGGTATATTGGACCCTTGCCAATCTGGCTTCCGAAGAACTAGGTCCACAACTGATAATCTTGTCCTCCTCGAGTCGTATATACGCGACGCATTTGTACATAAGCAACACTGTCTTTCTGTTTTCTTTGATCTTGAGAAGGCGTATGATAATGCCTGGCGATACGGAATCCTGCAAGACTTATCGTCCTTTGGAATATGCGGCAGGTTGATTAACATCTTAACAGATTACCTATCTGAAAGGAAGTTTCGTGTAAGAATAGGCACTGCATTATCGCGCACGTTTCCTCAAGAAAATGGAGTACCGCAAGGAGGCGTTTTAAGCTGCACACTCTTTACAGTTAAAATGAACTCTCTTCGCTCTGTTATTCCACCTGCGATATCATATTCAGTCTACGTGGATGACATCCAAATCAGTTTTAAATCGTGTAACCTGACTATATGCGAACGCCAGATACAGCTAGGTGTTAACCGCCTTGCGAAATGGGCTGACGAAAATGGTTTTAAGTTTAACACTGACAAGACTACTTGTGTACTGTTCTCTAGACGAAGAGGTATACACCCTGACGCTTGCATACTAATGAATGGACAAAGCTTAATCACTGCAAAAGAACAAACATTCCTCGGCGTAGTTTTTGATGCTAAGCTCACCTTCATCCAGCACATAAAACAATTGAAGCTAAAATGCCTTCAGACCATGAACCTTTTAAAGATTTTATCTCATCAGTCGTGGCGCACAGAGAGGGTATTGTCTCATATCTCTATTTAGAAGCCTGGTCCTGTCGCGCATCGATTATGGTTGCATAGTATACCAGTGAGCTTCAAAGACAGCGCTCAAAATATTGGACCCTGTATACCATTTAGGTATACGCCTGGCACTTGGAGCATTCCGTACGAGCCTTGTACAAAGTCTTTATGCAGAGTCGGATCAGTGGCCGCTGGACTATCAGCGCACATATCTAGACGTCACCTATGCAATAAGAATCATGTCTCTGAAGCAGCACCCATGCAAAGCACTCTTGAATGACGTCTCCAACACTCAGCTATACATAAACCGTCCTTCTATCGCACCACCGTTTCTGTTGGCAATAAAACCAGTCGTTCAAAAACTTGGAATTCGTTTCGCGGATTTACAGGAAAGTGACCACGCTGAAATCGTTCCTCCCTGGCAGCAGTGTCCGGTCGCTTGTGACTGGTCCTTTAAAGACCTCAAAAGGAAAACCTGCCCCAATGCGCTAATTGAACAACATTTCTTGGCCCTTGAGCACAAATATCGTTCAGCCGCCTTCTTCTCTGATGGCTCAAAGACTCAAGCATCCGTATCCTGTGCAGCCTACGGCCAAAACTTCTCTGCTACCAAAACCTTGCACATGCATACTAGCATCTTCACGGCTGAAGCGTATGGTATCCTGCTTGTTATTCAGCACATTGTACAACAAAAAAATACAAAGGTCTGTAGTGTACACAGACTCTCTGAGCGTTGTTACCGCCCTGTCTCGTGACACGTACAGCATGAACCCTGTTTTCAACAAGCTTCTTAATGAGATTCATGCGGCCTACAACCTAAATCTTTCTATTGTCCTATGCTGGGTACCAGGTCATTCTGGGATCGCGGGCAATGAAATAGTTGACAAGAATGCCCGAGAAGAAGCGAGTCGGAACATTATAGATATAAGCTCTGTTCCGGGTGTGGATCTGAAACCTGTTGTACGTAGAGGGCTACGGAGCCACTGGCAAGCTGAATGGGACAAACAGGTCGACAACAAGCTCCACCTAGTAAAACCACAACTAAGAAAGGTTATCCCACAAAAACTCAATAGATTCACAGAAGACACCATAGCTCGGCTCAGGATAGGCCACACTTATGCCACACATAAACACCTTCTGACAGGCACTGATCCACCGACATGTATACACTGTGGAGAGAATCTAACTGTTTTGCATGTCCTCATTGAATGCCCCGGGCTTCACCAAGAGTGGCTGACTCATTTTAGGGAACTGTACCGGTACGTATTCCATTTCATCCCGCGCTATTTTTATCACTCGACTCAATGTTTAACGTGAAGAGACTTTTTAATTATCTTGCAAAAGTTAACTTTTTAGCAATGGTATCATTCCATCCTAGTCACCAGGCTGGGCCTCACGTGTGAGGTACCGCCTGTTGCCAAAAAAAGTATGTTTGAGCCTTCGCAGTTCTTGCTCAAGCAAGGACTGGGCAGTGAGGGTCTCGGACCTTGCCAAATCATCTACCATGAGACTGCAGCCAAAGAATTGAAGGCCTTTTAACAGAGTGACACTCATTTTAGACGCACTGTACTTTAATACATTTCGTAGATATGCCCTGCACAGCATTTATTTTAAATTGCTTTCAGACTGAATAACCTGAAAAGACACAATACTTGTACTGGCGCTCTTTGGCCTCAGATGCCCTTGCGCCAATAAAATTTAATGTAATAATAATAGTCTTGCCAAGCTTGCACATACATGTAGAAATAGATATACTTCAAGTAGCATGCACATACAAGCATTCACATAAGTGAAGCACTTAGTAGCTTGTGAAAAGGTAAAAAAAACATATTTCAATTGTAATTCACAGTCATCTGCTTAAACAGCACAGCTTGACTGCAGAACCCTGACATTTCGGTAAACCCTCTCAGATTCTGTTCTAAAAATCGTGGACGAGCATTTCAGTTCACTATTTCACCTCCTACTAAACTTATTATGTATGAGCATTATTATGCATGACGGTATCAGCCTTATTATGTCATACCAACATCGATTGACAGTACAACAGGGACAAGTAGAGATCCTACTTGACCGATGTACGAGTCGTGCGATACGCTCGAGTGAGCTGAAGCAGGGCACTCTATGTAAAAGCGAACTTTCAGCTTTAATATCAAGTCGGGATACGGAAGCCACCAAATAGGTGCCGCATCGGTGATTGTAGGGAGTATGACTTGTCGACATATCATTTTTGCCGCGTTGGCAGTGGCCAAATAGTGCATTTGAAAGTAAGCTGTCGCGTGGGCGCCACGATTTCCAATGTTTCCCTCGTGCAGTCGCCGTCTTCTATAGAAAACCAGCCCTGCCCAGATGGCGCGTCGAAAACGCACACGTGGCGCCCCCCAAACGAGTTGGCTGAAAAAGCCCTAGTAGGACAGGGCTTCTGGGCCACGTTTAAGCGCATACGGAACGTTTCGCGACATGTTATCGGCTGTGTCTGCTTTTGTGCCGTGTGCGTTTTTTTCTGAGAAATTTACAGGACCGAACATCGAGTTTATGCGCATTGTCGAAGGCAACAGATCGGGAGCTGCGACTGGAGAGCGAACGAGCAGTGATGCCACCGGTTTTCTTTCAGTGCGGCTTCGGCAGTGTCGTGTTCGCGGAAGGGTGCTTTCTCGACAGTGCGCTGCCGAAAGGACGCAAGCTCTGCACTGTAAACTATGTTTACTCTGTCGAGGAAACTGTTTGTGGTATCAACTCACATTCCCGAACTTCAGCCAAATGCCACTCGCAAGTCCAACAAGCATCGTACGACGGGAAAGTACAGGTAAGTGTTTGTTGGAATTGCGCATGCAAAAAGCTCGACCCATTCGGCTGTCTGCACGTTATGTTGCCCATTTAAATTATGATTATCTCAACATAACTGAGGATCCGTTCGGCGAAGTGGCAGCTCATTTGAGCGATTATATCACTTATGTTATCGGCAGCTACAGCTTTCGTGTCGTGTTAACACGCAGGTGAGATGCCGTTTCTTTTCGCGCTTTTGTTTTCGATGTTTTGAACAGTGCTTAGAGCAGAACACTCGTGGTGCATAATCGGTGGTTAAAGTTTTTGTAGTTCGTCAACTCACAGGTGAGAGTCTCTTTCGTATCGCGCATTTCTTCGCGGTGTTACGAACAGTGTATGAGTACTAAAAGCAGATCAGTCTTTCACAACCACTAGTTACAGCTCTCGTAGCGTGTTAACGCGCAGGTAAGAAGCCGTTTTGTTTCGCGATTTTATTTGCGGTGTTTTGAACAGTATCCTCCTAACCAATCTTCATTTCACTTTCTTTGTAGATGACAGCGAAGCGCGAGGTGTCCGCGTCAACCTGCACTTGCAAGGCCGGCGTGAGTGGAAATGCACACACGTTGCAGCGGTCGTACTTTGGGTAAACGATGCCGACTCGCCGTCGTCAACAGAATGATTACAAACTTGGGGTCGGCCGCCATCTAAACCTGACACGTCAGTAAAGGAGCCCGTTGAGGAAATTTTTGGAGGTAGGCATTAGAGGTATCCGAGCCATGTGTTCATAAGATACTGTGTGCGCGAAAAGTGAATTGTTTTGCCCACGCGATTTTTTCAGTATTTTCTTCTTGCTTGCGTGTTTAGAACTGTGTACGTGGCAATTTATTGAAATGAAATGCGCGATTCTCAATGCGATTCTACATACCTAAGCTGTTACGTGCTTCCTAAGTAAAAGTTTTGTTGTGTTTTACAGATCCAGCGTTGCCGCCGCTCATTCTCGTACGGCCTCGACGGGAATGATTAAAAGATTACGTTTGGGTGGTATCATTCTTCTGTGTGGCACTTGTACACGCAACAGTACCTTCGATCACAGCGTTTTTTTGGGCGCCGATCCCCGCAGTCGACCGCGGTACTGATCGCCGTCCTACTACCCGTATTGCAACAGGGCCGCCAGGGCGGCGCTACGTGTCAACACAAACTCCAGCGCTGGAAGCCTATAACCTGAACCCGCCACCGCGCCCACGTCGATGGTGCCGGCGGAGTTTTAGAATGTATTGACTGGGAATTCTCCTACCGGCTTCAGTACCAAAGTCTTGATCGTCTGGTATAAGGTGGTGGTCTCCAGTTCGCGAGGACGCCGAGGAATGGAAAAAAATCACAGCATATCCTCGAGGTGAATGATGGTGAGGTGGGCGAAGCTTGAGAGGTTATGGTTGATGCCGTTTCGTCAGGATCCCGCGGTGCGAGTCGGAGAAGCGGCAGCGAAGCGTGCGCGGCGCCTTGCGGATCCCGAGACGGTGCGCGCAAATGGCGCCGCGAGGCAACGTGCACTCCGAGAAGCGAGAGCAGCGGACCCCGAGAGGCGAGCACGAGCCGCCGCAGCCCTCCGCGCCCGCTGCTTCGCTTCGTCCATGCCCCACCAACGATTCGACACGTACGGCGACGATCGAGGAGACTGAGAGAGGCACTCGATCGCCGCGCACTCAGGCAAAGCGCGCGCAGCAGCCAATCGGAGAGTAGCGGCAATTCGGAGAGTAGCGGCAGAGTAACGCCATCTAGGCAATGAGACGAGAAATGGTTATCTCTTATCATTTCCTCCGAGATGGCAGGCGATACTGGGGGTTTCGCGTTACGCCTGACAAGGTTAGACTAAGAGGAGCTTCGCCCCTAAAACCGCAGAGCGGGGCTCTCATTGGGAGCCACTGAAGCCGAGCCTCGCGCGCGTGGCGGCCCGCCCCATGGTGACAGAGATGGGAAAAAGGGGTTAGGCCTACTGCCACACTGTGTTGTGGCGTGGCCACAAGGCTGGCTGACTACTTGATCCAGCACTGGCGCTGCCGAACTGACCAGTGACATGGCCTCAGGATTCGGCAGGGACCACGCTGCTCGGGACGCCTCTAAGGGAGCAGGCAACATGGGGGCACTTACTTTTCTTTCAACTCTTTGGTTTCTACTTTTGTACCATCCATGTTTTCGTTTTTAGGCTTGAGAGGCCATGGGATAGCTTTACAGGATGGGACTCCGGGCTAGGAGCCACACCAATCCCTACTTGGTAGCCAACCAAGAAGGCGTAGAAGGAAACAGGAAGGAAATCGAATTTATAGAATGGATAATTTTGTAAAAGTAAAAGAAAGCGGAGATGTGGCTGACCTGAACCCAGGCGGTAAGAGACCACTAGGTTTAAAGCCGCCCTAGCCAAACTTTCTAGGCTAATAATATTGTGGCCGTAGACGAAGATGGCCGGTCGTCCGCATAAGCTTGCGCTGTAACTTGTGCCGGCCAATCTACGCCTAGCAACCCATGGATTACCACATTCCAAAGGAAAGCGCTTCCGGGATATCCTTGTGGGCTGCCGAGAGTCGGTTGCTCCGATACCTCTCTCAAATCAGACTTCTACCCCGCGACACGGTTAGTAAGAAATGACTTTAACACGTCGAAAATAATCCGTTGGCGTTTGTGCTTCTGCACAAGTCGCAGGACTAATGGTTGCCAAGCGGAATCAAAAGCGTCATTAAACCCTGCAGGCATAAGTATTTTTGTGAGAAGCGCTATCACTGCAGCAGAAGCGTACACAGATTTTTTGTCGGGGTGGAGGGGGGTTCAACCATACTTTACGTATATTCGTGCGCCCGTTTGTACGTGCACGTGTATATCACCCATGCAAAATTTAAAATTCCCGGCAAGTGTGTAGGATTTGAATCTCCGACCTCCCCCTCCCTAGCATTGTGTAAGACGACGTCACAAGCTCCAAATAGTGACGCCATAGCATCCATATTACAGAACCTGTGTTCTGCAGTGGCTAGATGCTCTCTGCACACCACAGACTAGACCAAAAAATTACGGGAGAAATAGGCCCTGGTCACGTGATAGGCGAGCGTATACTCAGTCGGTTTACTTTGGTTGGCATCTACTCCTACCAAGAGGCGCTACGCACTGGACACGAGGGGCGGCGTTCCAGGAGACGGCCTCGCCCGGGCCGGCTAGCTGAACCATGCGGCGCTCGATCCACCTAGCTTTTTAGGAGCGAAGCTCCTAAAACAAAAAAAATTCCCCATCTCCCGCTAAAGGGAACCATGTGTGGATGCGAAGCATTCGGGAGGTAATTAGTTTGCGCGGGAGGAACGTCGCCGCTCTCATTTAACGGCAGTGGTCCGGGCGCTCATCCCGGCGCTGCGCAGGATAGAGAATGAGGCGCACGCGCTCCGTCATTTTCATACCGCGGAACTACCGTGGCGCCTCCAGCGGAGTAAGCAGCTCTCACACCACCTGTCGTTCGCGCCGCTCCGTAGAGGATTCCTAGAGGAGAGGACGGGGGAACCGTAGGAGAGGAGAGAGAGGGGGGGAGGGGACGTGCATGCGCTGTGGGGTTGTGGGACGCGGGAGCCGCTCCGTAGAGTAGAGTATTCCTAGAGCAGAGAGGGGGGGAGAGGACGCGCATGCGCCGCTCCGTAGAGTAGATGATTCCTAGATTAGAGCAAGGGGGTGAGCGTAGGAGAGCACAGGGGAGGGGACGCGCATGCGCTGTGGGACGCGGGGGCCGCTCCGTAGAGTAGACGATTACTAGAGGAGAGAAAGGGGCTCAGCTTAGGAGAGAGAGGGGGTAGGGGACGCGCATGCGCTGTGGTGGTGTGGGAAGGAGGGACGGACTAAGCCCCCCCTCCAAACACATTCAAGCAAGATTAAGGAATGGGGTCAACCTGTGCGACAGACACCACCTGCCTAGCCATTGCTAAGCAGCTTCTCTGTGCTCTCGGCCATGACTCAGGGAATGGGGCCACCTGTCGTTCGCGCCGCTCCGTAGAGGTTTCCTAGAGGAAAGGACGGGGGGGGGGACCGTAGGAGAGGAGAGAGAGGGGGAGGAGGCGTGCATGCGCTGTGGGGGTGTGGGACGCGTGAGCCGCTCCGTAGAGTAGATGATTCCAAGAGGAGAGAGGGGGGAGAGGACGCGCATGCGCTGTGGGGATGTGGGACGCCGGAGCCGCTCCGTAGAGTTGAGTATTCCTAGAGGAGAGAGGGGGGAGAGGACGCGCATGCACCGGTCTGCAGAGTAGATGATTCCTAGAGTAGAGGAAGGGGGGTGAGCGTAGGAGAGCACAGGGGAGGGGACGCGCATGCGCTGCAGGGGGTGTGGGACGCGGGGCCGCTCTGTAGAGTAGACGATTCCTAGAGGAGAGAAAGGGTGTGAGCTTACGAGAGGGGGGGAGGGGGACGCCCATGCGCTGTGGTGGTGTGGGACGCGGGAAGGACCAGTGGCGTACCAACTCTTTCGCGAGTGGGGGGGGCAAACCTACCTCACTTGTAGGCCGCGATTTGTGCGTCTGTATATATATATATATGTATATATATATGGGGTGTTCGTCAGCGAGGGAAAAAAAACCTGAAAGACGGAGAGCCGCCGGCAGCGGGCAGGTTAATGTGTGTATTGTCTGCGAGGGGCAGATAAACAGGGCGGCCTGCAGCAAGCGACGAAGAAAAAAGCGGAAAAGAGAACAATTGCCGCTTCTAACTAACCATCTGAACTCCGTATGTGTTCTGACTTCAACCGATTCCCACAGCACATGGGATATGCTGAATTTTAACACCAAGGTGTTTTATGCAAGGGTCCACCAAGATTTCAGTGAAGTATTTCCGCCATGGAAATGACGTCGAAAAAAAGTGTACACGATCGGATGTTAAAGAAAAAAAGTTCCGTGAAAGGGCATAGAACCGACGGCGTCTCGTTCCGCAGCAACAAGGTCCAAGCACGCTATCCACTGCGTCATGGCCACAGAATAACGACTTTACAAAAACGCCTCTTATATCTCACACTTTCCTCTTACAGTGCTCTTGGTCAGCGAGGTGGTGTCGCCCTGTTGGAGTGGTAAAGTAAACCAATTCGTCATTAGCGTGGCCTCCACGATTAGCGCCTCCAACGCGTGTTGCTACGCGTCCGTCCCATTCGGCACGTTTTAAATAGTAGTGCAATTTCGTCAACGCCTTAACACACCGCGAGGTGGCGACCTTAGCCCAAGAGTTGTTCTTGCTCATAGCGTCCATCTGAACCAAAAATAGCTCTGCGACGCGGCCCTGCCTCACCTGAATGCAATAACCACGTTCCTCGCTTACGCTCGCCCCGAGAAGAATGGCGACCTGGCTACAGGGGCGACAGGACGCGCTTAGCGTTTCCCTCTAGTCCGACCTTAGCCCAATTTCTGCATCCAACATGTGACGGTCTTCTGGCTACCACGCCTCTTTCTCTGATTGCGCTCTGGCCGTTAACATCTCCAGCTACCCCAATGGTTTGTTTAATCATTGACCGCGGACGTTAGTCGTCGGAATGGAGACGTACCACCAAGTGTCAATGAGGGTGCATCCACGTTAAAATGTGCTGTAGCTGGCAAACACCAAAATATAGATTGTGCAGACCCTCCTATTTCAATTGACAGCAAATATTCAATTACCTCTGTAAGGGCGCGTTTTACTTTTGTGCTATACTGATTCCTATGATGGAGGGATCACGCATGTTTTTTTTTCTTTTTGTTTTTAATGAATGACGGCCGTTATACTTTTTCATAATAAGTGCTACACTTTCTTGCGTATATTCAGGCTTGTGTAGGTTGTAATTTGCCTTGTTTGCTAATAATCCAAACAGTGTTTCTAGCCCTATATTAACATTATTACTATTGTTATATTACTCTGATTGTCAATTTGTCAACCCTTTTCTCTAAAGAAATGAATAATTTGTCGTGTTTGGGACGTAGTACATTGTTTACACTCATCGTATATGTATTTACAACCTTTCTGAAAGGGCCTTCCGGCACCTTCATAAATACGCCAATACAAACAGTGTAACCAAAATGTTTCCTTAAAGAAATGATTGCGATTTTAACGTTAAATCCCTCGTTGAATCCTTCCGCAATGGTAGTTAGCTGTTTATGATTGGTCGAAACATACTGGATCATGCACACAGCACCTGCTAGTTACGCGAGACAACAAATGACGCGAAAATAACGCATCGCGTAATGACCACCTATGCACGACCACGTAAGAAATAAGAGAATTTACTATTCTCAATACGGCCCATTGTGGGCCATTGGTTCTTCGCAATTTTGTAAAAAAATTTCTGTGAGCCATAATATCACCTGGTTACACGACGTCACGAATCTGGGAAATGTGGTGGCGTTTATTATGACGTATGCACACTAAACAGCGCATTCATGTGCTGAACAATACCTAAAACGTTTTGCAATAGCAGGAGAGTGTCTCCTTCTAAACATAATTCAAGTAGGCTGCCTGCCGATCACATTACCAGTGGCTACTTTTAACAGCTGGCGAGATGGATTCATGTGAGTATATTAAAAATTTTCAATTGCAGCATAATGACGATTAGCTGAGTGTGCGCGTATACAACTCTGTGAGCTCATTCTTGCTGAGAGAGAGAGGGAGAGAGAGAAATAAAAAGGGCTGCGCGTGTAAGCTTAATTCCCGTCCGAGTGCTATTTTGAGCTGTAAAAGTCAATTTAAGTTGAATGAAAACCAACTAGCCCGACTGGTAATTAAGTCTCGTTAGTCCAGAAAACCACGGACCGTCACCATCTTCCTGGTCCGGTGGAGCAAGTTGCGGAGCAGGCTTAAAATCTGAGCTTCCCACTGTGCTCGAGTCCACTGCTTTATTCGTCGCCTTGTTGGAAGATGCCACCATCGCTAGAAGCCATCATAAGCAACGCTGATCAGGTTGATCGGAGACTAAAGCGGAAACTTTTTTTTGGCGCTTCCAGTACGGCAAAACTAAAAGATTAAAAACACTTCGTCACACTCATTGGCTCGCACCAGCTTCGACAGAGCAGCCGTGATGCTATTCCTTTTCGATGAAAGAAAATGATTTTCCTCAAGAAGGAAGCGGTTAGATCGGTCCATAAAACGTTTGCTCGTTCCCACCCGTATTTGCATCACCGATGATTTAAATTTCAGTCCAGGCACAGTAGAATAAAGGCATGAACGAGTGATCTAATGTTCCCCTGCTCAGCGCTAGCCTGCTCTGCAACGCTACAGCACAAGGCGCGCGAAAGCATCGCATAGGCGGCCCGCACCGCAAATAGCCTACGAGGAAAATCTTCACAACAGAAGGGTAGGAAAATTTTCAATATATGATTAACTGATTACTGTGAAGGAAAATTTCACCTCAGTTGTTGGTTTCCCAGCGTACAGCCGACAGTGACCACTGTCGAAAGTGGGGGGGCTGAGCCCCCTAACTTTTCTCAGTGGGGGGGGCTCGCGCCCCCCTTGCCCCCCCCGGCTGATACGCCTATGGGAAGGACTAAGCCCCCCTCCATACACATGCAAGCAAGATTAAGGAATGGGGTCAACCTGGGGGACAGACACCACCTACCTAGCCATTGCTAAGCAGCCTCTCTGTGCTCTCGGCCATGACTCAAGGAATGGGGTCAACCTGGGCGACCGACACCACCTGCCTAGCCATTGCTAAGCAGCCTCTCTGTGTTATCGGCCATGACTCTGATGACTGTGTTATGGTTGACGGCCTTCATATTACTACAGGGTTCTGGTTCGCATAATGGGTGCTTCCCTACTTCATGACAGTGGCCGGACACGGGAGGGACGGACAGAGCCCCGAGCATAAGATGCTTCGCATCTAAAATTCCCCATCTCCCGCTAAAGGGAACTATGTGTGGATGCGAAGCAGCGGGGAGATAATTAGCTTGAGCGGGAGGAACGTCGCCGCTCTCATTTCACGGCAGCGGTCCGGGCGCTCATCGCGGCGCTGCACAGGAGAGAGAATGAGGCGGCGTGCTCCGTCATTTTCATACCGCAGAACTGCCGTGACGCCCCCCAGCGGAGTATGCAGCTGTCACACGACGGGGGGGGGGGGGGGGGGGACCGTAGGAGAGGAGAGAGGGGGGGGGACGTGCATGGGCTGTGGGTGTGTGGGACGCCGGAGCCGCTCAGTAGAGTAGAGGATTGCTATAGGAGTGAAAGGGGGCTGAGCGTAGAAGAGAGGGAGGGACGCGCATGCGCTGTGGTGGTGTGTGATGCGGGGGCCGCTCCGTGGAGTAGAGGATTGCTAGAGGACAGAAAGGGGGGTGAGCGTAGAAGCGAGGGAGAGGGGACGCGCATGCGCTGTGGTGGTGTGGGATGCGGGACGGACTAAGGCCCTTCCAAACACATGCAAGAAGATTAAGGAATGGGGTCAACCTGGGCGACAGACACAACCTGCCTAGCCATTGCTAAGTAGCCTCTCTGTGCTCTCGGCCATGACTTTTTTTTTTTTCTCTTTAATGCATGGAATCATTACCTGTAATTGTTGCGAACTACGCACAACATAATTCGTCACATTAGAATTGTTTTAACATGCACAACGCCTACGTTGTTCCAAACAGTAGGAGGCACTTCAAAAGTCAGGCAAACACACACAAGGGTCTAGAAGTGCAAGCCACTCTGGAACGGGGTCAAAGGTTTCAACAACACTGCGCACTTGAGCAGCTTCTTCTCGGAAGATAGACCTCGTCGATCGTGGTGGCTCGGCGTGTCTGTCAATCATGCGACTTTTCCACAGCGAATAAAGTCCTAATAACATAAACAGATCATATGGTGTATTATTGGTGAGGCTCTTTTTGAAAGGGAGGAACCTAATACCATGAGCTGTGATAGGGAGGTCTTTTCTGATTGTTCTCTTTAGAATGTCCCAAAAATAAAATGCGTCACGACAATGGATGAAACAGTGCTCTATCGTCTCAGGTTGATTACAGAGTCTACAATTTACAGTCCAGGGCACATATATTGATTTTTCATTAAGCCATGTCTTCACTGGTAGAGTGGAGGTGTGTAGCTTAAAGAAAAACGTTTTAGCTGCTGGAGATATACACATTCTACGTACACGGAATAATACATCATGACCAGACAAAAGCGAATATGGTAGTCGATAAACAGGTTCAGGGAAAAGGCTGTTCAAAAGTGCAGCGGTTAGCGTTGTTCTGTCAATATTATATAAATACTCTAAAGTAAACCTGGCTTTCAAAAAAGTTGACAGTATCGACAATTTCTTTTAGGAATCCCCACAACTGCGATTCTTTAGCAACGTTTGTTGTGACATAAATGAAAGGGAGGTGGTAACATAGACGGTTTCGAAGAACCGCTTAAAGAAAGGGGTGACGCACGTCCTTAAGGTAAAAAAAATCGCAACACCAACTGTCGCACAAACAAATGAACTAGGCTGAGGCCACCCTTTCCAAGTGGAAGAAAAAGGTTGTCTCTTTTCATGGGTTCCCATGAAGAGCACCAAATAAAAGAAGCAAATATCCTGTGAAAGGCTTGAATGTGCACACGAGAGCAGTGCAACACCTGCAGAACATAAATAAGTTTTGAGGCAAGAAATATGTTGCATGCTTGCGCTCTCGCAAAAATGGAAAGATCTCGTCCTTGCCATGTTGACACCTTTCGACGTATAGTAGTTATCGCGGATGTCCAATGTGGGCCGCTATTGCGATAGTTATCAAGAGACACACCAAGATACCGCATAGGAGTCGCATTCCAATGGATATTTGAGAACACCGACGGAGTTTGAGCCCACATGCCCACATGACATGAGCCCACATGACTCTGATGACTGTGGTACGGTTGACGGCCTTCATATTACTACAGTGCTCTGGTTCGCATAATGGGTGCTTCCCTACTTCATGAAAGTGGCCGGACGCGGGACGGACAGAGCCCCGAGCATGAGATGCTTCGCATCTAAAAGTAAATCTGTCCTGTTCCCGGGCAAAGGACAAAACTAGACGTTGTTTGTCCCTGTCCCGGAGCCCTCGGACATTCCAAGTGGCGAACTTAAGAAGCGACGTCACCCGTTACTGCGGGATCAGAGAGAACCAAGGGTATAAACAAAACGAAGGTAGCGGGGAGGGGGGGGGGGGTTGTTATCGGTACGGTTGCCATAAATCTCGAGTGTTTCGAGCACGCGGAGCGGACACGCCCTTTCTGCGTCGGTGCGGTGGCCACCTTCTTATCGGCAAAGAAGCCACAAGCTCGATAAACAGACATGACGTCACGTGCGGAAGAGACGATGAAAGGAGGGGGGGGGGCAGTCGTGCCTGTAATAACGACTACAGGACGCGGTCTGGTTCTCATGGCGGTGGCAAGGGTCGTCACGAGGAGGCGGGTCTGGTGAAAGAAAGGGGGCAGTGGGCGGTTGGCGTAGGCGGGCAAGCAGCCGCCTATCTTGATCACGTCGCTTGGTCTGCGGGAGGCGCAGGGGGGCCGTCCCCGATAGAGCCCTTGCGCCACTTCTTGGGCTTGTTGCGGTGAGCCGCTTCGCTCTCGCTGCTCCCTTCGGGGGGCTTTGAGCGGCGCAACGCATTCTCGGCGCTCTCGGCTCGCCCCGTTGTCACGTTTCCAGTAGCGGCCGCCAGCCTTCGGCGTGAAGGGGAACGGTGTCTTCGTTCGAGTCCGGGCGGGCACGTGTTTACGGGCGGGGGAGCACCCCCTTCGCTACTGTCTGCTGGCGCCTGGAGACTAGGGCCGGGGTATGTTGCCGGGGGGGGGGGGGGGGGGGGGGCGTGCACCTGGTCTGGCGGAATGACATAGCGGCCGCAGCTCGTAATTGGGGTGTCGTCGAGGTTCATCGCGCGGCTGTTCCCGCCGGGCAGAGGGTGGAAAACCTTCGTTGGTCACGCGAAGAATCGCGTGCCCCTCGTTATCGGGTTTCTCCTCGGCCCTGAGGTGGTCCTGTTCTTCGGCCCCCGACGAGACCACTACCCACGAATTACGTGATGATCGGGGGAGCTGGTCTCCGTGCCACTTCACGTTGCGAGGTTCCCGTGCGCGCCGATACCGCTCGTGTCTTCGGTCGTGTCTTCGGTGTTCTCTGGCGGCGCCGCAGAAGTCACCAGGGATGTGGACTCGGCGGTCTTGGAGTCGCTCATGCTGGTCAGCTCGGTGTCCCATTGTTTCGGCGCATTGCTGGGCGTGAGGCCAGGGGGCCTCGGACGCAGAACTTGTAGGTTCGGTTTCTCAGGTCGGCCGTCAGACCGGACTAAGACAGTCGCTCGATCGTTCTTGGTGGTGTTCTCGTGCTCAGCTAGGAGGCCGCGAGCTGCTGCGACATAAGAACGCTTGCGGAAGCATTCGCGAGTGCCATGCTTGCCTCCGCACCTCTTACACTCGGCTTCGCACCCCTCGGTGTCGTGGCCAAAGGTGCCGCAACGCTTGCAATAGGGGGTCGGGCAAGCGGAGGTCATGTGGCCTACCTCACTACATCGCGCGCACACGCGCCGCATACCCCGGTACTCAAACATGACCCGGTGCCCCGCGATAGTTGTGAAATTGGGCACCGGTTTGCATATTTCCATCCGGACTACGCGGACACCGTTCAGCTTGGTTTGACGGTTGGTCACCGTCGCAAAACCTACGCCCTTCACCTTCCTGTACTGCGCGAGCGCGCTTGTCAAGGGGTCGTCGGGGAGGTATGCGGGGTAACGGAACACGTTTACAAATGTGATCGGTGGCCCCACTGCCTCCACCGCCACTTTCTCATTGTTAACAGTGTGAACCCTTCGGTGACCATTAGTTTCGTTGCCTGGGCAGCGGTACGAGTACATACTAGGAACTTTGAACCTCCCATATGTTGGAGGACGTGTACGCTCTCGTCTCCCGCAGTAAGCTCGACTGCGTCGATTAGGTCGTCAATTGACAAGTCGCCATACGGGGCGTTAAAGAAAAAAATGCCTACACCTCCTCGAAGGGAATCGTGAGGAAATGCGAATGCCTTTCTTGCGCCGAGAGATTTCGCATTCACCGACTTCTGCCATCGCCTTGAGAGGCGCCCAGCCAGCGAACGGTCGAGAGTGAGGCGCGAGCGGACAGAAGAGTGGGGCGCAGGGAGGAGAGAGAGCGAACGGCGAGAGGAGCGGCGAAGCACTCCACCTACCCTCCCTCTCCTACACTCTCTCGCATCACATGCTCCGGTTGCTAGGGGCGAGGATAAGCGCGCGCGCCCGCAGCTGTTGCTATGGGACAGGGAGAGAGCGGAGACATAACACCTGCCGGCGCGCGGACAACGCCGGATGCCTGATATAGCCCGACTAAGAAATGAATTCGCATTTAAAAACAATTCTCCCTCACCGGGAGGTTAGTTTGCGCGGCCATGGCGCGGGCGTTGCCGGGCGCTCCTCCGGGCCAGGAGGGGGGGCGTGGCGCGTTGACTGGTGGGAGCGCAGCTTTCGCTGCACACTGGTAGACGGGCTCAGCAGGCGCTGGGTCCGAGGTCTGGTGGGTGGCGGCAGGCAA